>QGMG01000461.1:0-28288 GCA_007825325.1 Lachnellula cervina | reverse complement strand
AATTAATAGATATCTAAATCGTTAATAGACTTAATATAGTTACAGTTTTATAAGAAGGTTCTAAGCTGCATTTTACTTAAGATAGTTAAGTAGTATCTAAGAATAATTAAATTTGCAAATAATTAGAACCCTCTTATTATCTTAAATAAGAATATTCTTAAGGTTATTAATCTTAATTCGCATCTTATCTATATTCTATAAGCAGAGAAGGAATAGTATATCTAATAATATTATATAAAATGTTATTAGTTCTAAAACTATATTAATAATAGCCTTTTCTTTTAAGATTACTAATCCCTTTCCAAATCGGACTATTCTTTCTACTACTATAATATCGAGCTTAATACTTAGGTCTAGCTTCTAAAGGGCTTAGAATTAAAATGCTCTAGCTATTAAAATGTCTCTAGCACCTATATTAGGCATAATGCCTTAAAATACACCTTTATAATAATAGTTATTAAAGGTAAATATATTCTCGAATTCTAATAAATTGTCTTCTATTAGCAGTTTAGCTATTAAGAATATATTATCTCTTATTATTATATAAAGTGTTAATTTATTATTTAGTATTGAAATCGTTCTATTATAGTTATTTTTTATAAAACTATAAAAGTAATTAATATTTGAAAGTTCGACTTCCTTGATTCTTAAGTCCTTAAATGTATTTAATAATTCCTATAAGACATTTATAATATTAATATTATTATTAATATCGAGGCTAGTCCCCTTGTATTCTATAATAAAGCTCTAGTAATAAAGTAGTATATTATCTTACAAATAGTAATAATTGTTATACTATTTAAATTTTATATATACGATTTTTTGCTTCTCTAAGAGATGCTTTATTAACTAGTATTCTAGTTTATTATATATATAACACTTCTTATTTGCTCTATTATTAGTGTTTCTATATAATTTGCTAGTTGTATTACTTCTAAAACTACTTCTAGAATTGCCTTTAGAAGTGTCTTAATTCCTTTTATAATAGCTGCCTTTTCCTTTATATTTCTAATCTGTATAGTAAGCATTATTCCCTTTCTTATTATTCTAATCTTACTATTATAATATAATAAATTAGTAAGCTACTAAATAGCTTCTTTTCTCTATCTTGATTACATTTCTAATTTGTATATAAAGTCTCTCAAATGTTAGTGCTAGGTTATAAAGTACTTAATTGCATTTAGGAATACTCTTATAAGTATTAATAAGTATACTTATTAGGCCTCTAATGCTCTTGTTTCTCGATATAGTAAGATAGAGGTTTATAAGTAATTTGATTATAATTTCGAAGCATTTAGCTTTAGTCTTAGTAGAGTTCTTTGTAATTATTCTTAATAGTATAGTTTGCTTCTATTTTCTTAAATAAAACTATATCACTTCTATAGTCTTAAAATTCATATATAAACGCGTAATTATTTTCTTAAATAGTAGCTTCTTATTTACTAACTAATTATAAAAGAATTCTTTTGTGTTTTCTACTAATATAATAGTAATAGCTTAGTTATAGAAGCAATATAGGATTCCTATAAGCTTATATAATCTCACAAAGATCTATAGCTTATAATCTAATATATTAAAGTTCTTAATAGTCTATTTCTTTTATAGAGAGTATAACTTTATTAAGAAGATAATAAGATCTACTAATTTTGCTTATAGTATCTTATTATTATTAGTATAAAGAGGGGTTCGAAAGTTTAGCGCGATTCTATTATTAATATATGCCTTCTACGTCTTAGGCATTAGTAGTATTAGTAATTCTTATATATAATTTGCTATTTGAGCATTTTGCTAATTTTAGAATATAGTATTATAATTCTAATTCTATTGCTAGTTTTATTTCTAATTATCTTCTTATTCTTGAATTAGTCTCTCTTACTCTATTAGATCGAGCTTTGCCGTTTCTATTAATTTAGTCTACCTTATTATCTAGTCTTTTCTCTTTCTTAAATTATAAGCTTTCTATTCTAAAACAGCCTTTACTCTCTTTCTTAATATATCTTCTTTATTAATATTATCTCTCTAATTAGCTACTATTATCTCTCTTGTATTCTAACTAGTTCCTCGAGGTAGTTATAAAGTGTTATTAACTTATTTTGCTCTTAGAAGATAGCTCTTATTATTATAGTTCTATCTCTCTTTATTTTATATATTACTTAATAATTTAATATCTCCTTAAGTATTATAGTTATTAATTAAATTATTAGCTTAATATAATTTTGCTATCTATTAGCAAAAGGGTTTAGGTATAATAGGTTTATTATATTATATTAAAGGTTCGATTTGTAAGGAATTGCTTATAATATAAGTAATTATTTTCTTAAAATTAATCTTTACTATTAATGGATTTAGCTTAGAATAGAAGTATTTATTATTCTCTATTTGCTTCTCGATTTCCCCTTATAGCTATTTCTAAGATGTCTCTTCTATTAGAAGTTAATCTAAATGCTTTAAAATTAGCTTTCTATTTCTAGGAATAAAAATGCTATAGCTTTATAGGAAATCTCTAAATTTAGATATAATCTTAGTGTTTCTCTTCTTGAAAATCTTCTTATTCTATCTATTAAAATTAATATAAAATCTCTTCTAAAGCTTTTTATTTATATAGTCTAATCTCTAGAAACGTATTTAATTAAAGAGGATCTATCTATTAATTATTAATTTAGTGATCTCGTCTAGATAGTCTAGATTAGATAGTGTCTCCTACTAGTTATAATTAATCTTATCTAACTATTTTGAGGAGATTTGTATACTATAATTTGTTCTCTTAGAACCCTATAGATAAGGCTTTACTAGTTGCTCTATTAGCTAGTCTAGAGGTCTCGAAATAGCAATCTCAAAAGCTTTTATAATAGATTTTATAGATTTAGATTAAATATAGAGTTATCGATTTTTTAATATTATTGCTTATATATTATTAAAAGAAGTAGTACTCAATTAAGAGGTGTAAAGGCGTTTTTATTATCTTCTACTATCTCCTTATAATAAAGGCTAGAGCTTTGTAAACGCGCTATTATTCTATATAATTTGATGCTATTTAGGTTATCTCTTATAATAGGACTGTTTAAATCGAAGACCTAATAGCTAAGCTGTCTTCTTCTTTAGCGCAGAGTATAATTTAGGTCGTCCCTTGTAATAGGACTATTAGAATTATATAGACACTCTTGTCTTGTAATAACAAATTTGTTCTTTTTGCTACCTCTTTTATATATTAACACCTAGCTTCTCTATAGCTCTTTCTCGTGAAAGTAACTACTAATTAGTATTAGTATTATAGGGTGATTACTATCTCTTATTTGTATGTACTGTGTAGCATTATAATAATTCCTATTAGTGGTTTTATTAATGCATAAGGGGGAGGTTCTAGCTATGCTGCGGAAGCTAGAAGGATATGCCTTCTAGCTGCTTAGTTAGCCTGCATAAGGTCACATGACCATTGCGCGCGGCACCATGGTCCCCTTATGATATTTGTCCCGACAGAGGTAAAATGTCAAATTTAAGTCAGGAATAATAAACAAAGGTTTTATGCAAATATTTTACAGACAAAACAATGTGCTTTCTTGATAGTTCTAGCGATGGAGAATCAAATACGATTGAGGTGTTTGGTTAAAGAATAAATGTTAGTGCTGGTGGTCTACGTCTACGTCCCCCTTTATCCTCGCTTACCAATTGTTTAGTGCGTATTAGCGCCATGAGCCCCCTGCATGCCAGCGTTTCGGGCGCTAGGGTTTTAGCGACTCTACCCCTGAAGCCTTGAATGATCCCCTCTGAATTCGAACATATTTATTGAAAATGAAATTGATAAATGTCAGTGTGTAAAACTAACTACCTAGGCACAGTGTCTTGCTGATCTGGGTCGACAAATACTTTCCAATCCTTTTGATATCTGCCAGCTTCCACCTACTTCCACCAGCTTCCAAGAAGCGAAATCACTCAATTATCATTCTCATCCTTCCCCTACCCTTCTCGGGTTGAGGTAGCCCCATCTCACGCCTTAAATCCGTATCCCTTCTATCAGTCTCATATAGCCTTATACCTTTCACAGCAGTCACTTCCCCGTTTTCATCTCTTTCCACACGCGCAAAGGTTCTTAGAACATAGGCTAGAGTCATATGCACTTCCGCGTAAGCAAGTGGCTGCCCGAGGCATTGTCGAGTGCCTTTCGAGAGCGGGACAAGGTATTTGTGGTTTCCGGGTGGAATGTGCGCAGGTCGTTCGGGAAGACTGGCTGGTGTGGGAGTGGGGAGCCAGCGCTCGGGAATGAAAGACCAAGGCTCTGGGTAGACTTTTGGGGAGTGGTGGATTAGGGGTCCGTGCATGCTGACTGCTGTCTGTTAAGTTGTTAGGTGGTTTCAGAGTACGATGTGAACTGTGGAAAAAGTGACGAACATTAGGTGGGATGGTCCAATCTCCTAACTGGAGTGACTCGTGTGGCGCTGATCGAACAAGACGGTATGAGACCCCAGACACCAGCCGGAGAACCTCATGAACCACAGCATTCTAGAAGTTGTCAGCGCTCAAGATATATCTACTAAAGGTATAAGGAAGTTTTGTTCTTACCAGATACGGCAATTGTGCTAGTTCAGAGTCGCCTTTTGGCTTGGTTATATCTGGCATTGCATTTTCTAGCTCATCCAACAGCACACCCATCCTCTTCGGATCGAGCAACAAGTAAACAAGAGCAGATGAGATTGATGTCGCGGTGGTAACAGTTCCCGCTGCCAGAAGCAATTGAGCCTCTTGCCACAACCTGCCCACGCTTTTGTCTATTTCAGGCAGGTTGGGATTATCAAGCAGATCATGAAAGATTGTTCGATGTTTGACGTCTCTGAAATCACCTCGAGAACTGATCGTCTCTTGGATTTTCTTGATGCAATGCTAGGTTCGTCAAAGTAAGTATAGGCCACATGAATTTGTATCCTTTTGAACCTACATGTTTCATTTCATTCAGCTTCGTCATCCCGGACCCCAAAACACTCTCAACCAGTCTGTCTGGTAAACGTTCGAGTAGCTGGGGAAGCCATTGGGCTTGGACAGTGATATGCACATTATCAGCCAATGCTTCAGTGCTCTCTATGACGTGAGCATTAAACCCAGGTGCCTCGATGTAGTTTTCGGTATTGCCGAAACAATACTCTGTAATAATATCGCTTGTCATAGCGCCAAAGGCGGGTTTCATCTCGATCACTGCGCCAGTTTTCTGGTACTGACGGAAGACTGCAACTAGACGAGAAATACAGTCTTGAATTAAAGGTTCTAGTTTCCGGAGAGCGCCTGGGGAAAAGAAGGCGCTTACAGCACTACGGCGAACACGGTGTTGCTCGTGTGAGATTGTGCCAAACATGGAATCGACGTTGGACGCTGCGTGTGACCACGTTGGTGGCTTGTCTCGTTTGGTATGAGCTCCTGCGAAAAGAACGTCGTAGAAATCTGGATCAATGACGTGGAGTTCATGAGGAGAAATTCGGATAATTGGACTATCTGAATCCATGCTGTAAATACTCGATCTCGCACTTAATATTTGCAAAAGGGGGGCTGTTTCGCTTACTGTATTCCTCATGCAAGTCCCTGATTTTATACATATACTGCCCTTCTGCTCCAAGAACATCATAGTAAATCATGTAGCCATACGTCAACGCCGCAAGTTTTGGACCTGGAAACTTTGCATATCGACTGAAATAAAGACGATGAATTGCAACTCCGATGGGGTATAAGACAAAGAAAGCAAATAGTGCACTCGCAAGGACGGTTCTAGACGAAAGTTCCACGCTTAAGTGTTTGAAAATTGCCATTGCGGAATATACACAGCAATCAACACGGGTAAAAAGGAAGTTTTTATATCAGAAGTGTATAGAGTATGACTTTGACCCAAATATAACATTTTCGAATCCCTAAGTGCTTACTTTGCAGTCGTCTTAAACTTGTCTCGTGGTAGTCCATTCTTCCGGATAAAGTAGAGGAATACGAAGTACATGCAGACCAATAACCTGCTGTTACACAATTGGAGATCATTACTTGATGTGACGAAACACCTGGATCTTCAGTGGCTGCGGTTATTCTACACGGTAGTAGCTAATCATAACATAACTGCCGAGTGGACAGGACCCCTAATATGAGTTTGAATATCTGAGGTGGTGTTGTAAGATTGGGGAGGTTGCATGTGCCGCTGACGCTGCCAGGTAGAAACCCCATAATCGACATCCGTGTGAGCTCTGAGTAATTGCAACTAGCCAGTAGTATTCCACGTAATAGATTATTAGGCTATTGTTGGGTTACAATAGCATGTGAGATGGAAAGGCATTTAATATCTTTGAAACTTGCAGGTAAGTTTGCGGGGCAACTTTCTCCTATCAACTTTGACTGAATCTAAAGGTGGCGAATTTTCTAATTTACGCAGATTAGAATTAGGATAGAAATTGATCAAACGTCTTCAGAGAGACCAATAATATGTGTGAAGTTGGCACCCAAAGTGATTTACAGAAACAGAAAGTGCTCCATTTCTGGCAGCTAGCAGTGTTCCATTTGAATAGAGATCTCTGCTTTTCTCTCAATAGCGAGGAAACATTCCAAAGATAACTTGTACCCCAAAGTTGGCGCTCAGTCCTTAACTAGGATAAACACCGCTGTACAGAAAGCAGCACTAACACCTACTCGAGTATTAGCCGAGCCTCCTTACTACTTACCCCGCCCTACTTACCCCGCCCCCTACTGTTATGCTGGCACACTATAACAAGTGTTTCCAGGTAGACACCAATTGAGCACCATCGAGATAACGCGGAGCTTTAGATGAATGTTTCTCTCGGGCAAAAATCAATTGCCTTGTAAGGCTTATCGGACCTCACTTCACGGGATACCAGATGGGGTTCAAAGCACGTGATATTCATCTTAACCATGACGCTAAGTTGCAATGCTTTTGTCTATTGTCTTTGATCTTTATCTAGTCTATAATTACAGTCTAGTATGCACAATTGTGCCAGAAGTTAATCTCAAATATATACACTAAGTTCGTCCAGAGTCACTTCAGCCGGAAATATGTCAACACGAGCTCTTTTTCTTGTCCACACAAGTCGTTTGCTTACAATTTACAAGGTGTAATTGCCGAAGAATTCCATGATAATAGGCGTAGCATCATAACCCGCCGAGTCTGTAGTCGGCCAGGTATGGCCCAACCCAGCCGTCTTGTAATGCTGCACCGTCCCAAAACTCGGATCACTAGAATCCTTAGGAAACTTGGACCTCGTCACCTTGCCCTTATACATATCATGAGTAGTCTGATTTTCCAACCCAAGACCATCACGCGAGCTCCACGATCGCACCCAATGCGACACTTCAGGCAGACATTCTTTATTCTTCTTTTCCCCGCCGTAAGGGATCGTTGGGTCAGCGTCGCCGTGGAACTCGATGACTGGGACAATGCGATCGCCTTTGTCGCAGGGGATCTTGATAGCCGTAGGGGTACAGGTGCTCGAATCGATGTAATATGCGCCGGACACGGGCGCGAAGGCGGCGATTAGGATGTTTACTGATGAGTCGCAGGCGAGAGTCGCAGTGAAACCGCCTCCGTTGGACATTCCGGATGCGTATATCTTGGAGGTATCGATGCAGTAGCTTTCCTTGAAGTGGCTAATCATATCTTTCACGAATTCGATGTCATTGACACCTTTGTCCGCATAGGGTGCGCCTTGCCACGAGTCCTGTTTTTGTTGTCAGACTTCCGTAAGTTGAGAATCTGAGGGGCAAGCTTACACCTTTTCCTTGTGGATACACCGCAATACCGTTGGGATTGAACTTTGGGTTTGAGAACTGGCTGGTACTCTCCTGGTTTGATGCATCAACCGTATGGCCATGGAACGAAAAGATCAACTCGGCAGGGGTAGTCGAGACGTATGTGGAAGGAATATGGATCAGGTAGTCGCGAGCTGTTCCATCGCTTTGCGTGAACGCCACTTTCACAGTGTCTCCTCCTGGAGTTTGACCATTAGGGAGAGCTTTGTTGGCCGTGCAACCTGCGCTGGATGCTGCGAAGGCCGTACCGAGGAGGGCATTGGTGAGAACAAAGAGCGTGGTGAGCTTTGAAGCGGGCATTCTGATTATTCTGCAAATGATGCGATCTGCTGAGACTTCTAAAGAGTTACTGGGAGATGCAAATATGTTATATATGCAGAACTGAGGAATAGCCACTAATGAGTGGATCTTCGAAGGCGTCGGCGTCCTGAAATAACATTTGGAAATTCTCAGGATCCTCTTACGGATCCCGTAGTGCTCCCCTACCTCCGTATATGAGCGCTAGCTAGGTACTTCAAGGGGCTCATCTAAGTGAGTGCCGAGCTGTCGGCCCTAGGTCTTGGCTCCCCAGACTTTCACAGCTTGGTGGTGAAAGAAGGATGCATGTTTCCCGCATTTGGCGTTCGATTAGCCTCAACGGAGCTCCCGTCATTATCGGCCGGGTCCACAGATCGTATATCTGACCTTTATTCCAAGACTGACCGACTCGAGGATGAGTTTCTGTAGTTCTAAGTCGGGGCTGTGCTTCGTATTGTTTGCTGGGAAGGTAATTTAATGCATCTAAGGTTTTGATGGAAAAGCATCGTCAACATGTCGTGAATGTTTTATGTCTAGGTAATAATGGACAGTCCTTGTCATTCGAAGGATTCAAAGAAGGACTCAAAACACGTCTTATTTTAAAGTGTTAGGCAAAGAAGCTAACGTATTAGGGAAAGAAGCCACGGACTTCATACGCTTTACCTAACCGAGGGTGCAAAAACGTGCTGCCAAAAATAGCCCCGAAGGAGCCTTAAAGTTGTGGGTCTCTAGTAGACCCGGAGACATAAAACCATGCCCCCCGCGGCCCTACGCAAGCTCCGGGGCGTTGGTCCTGGTAGTGCCCAGCTGACGTGTGATCTAAGCGTCTTTTAAAAACAGTTTTATCTAAGTGTTTCAGGAGTAGAAGTAGAAGTGAAGTAGAAGAAAGCCGCCCGGGGGGAGGTGCCGCGCTAGGATTGCGCCCTATAGTAAGAGAGGAAGTAGGAAGTATAATTGCGCCCTATAGAGAGAGAGAAAGCAGGAATCAGGATTGCGCCTTATAAAGAAGAGGAGGGTAGAAAGTACCGTTGCGCCCTATAGTGAGAGAGGAAGCAGGAAGCAGGAAGCATAATTGCGCAAAGAGATAACTAAGAACACGTGTAAAAAACGCTCCTACCACTGCAACTTTTCTGGGCCAATTAGATTTGTTCCCCTACTCCACTGCAACTTTTCTAACCCAATTATATCGTTCCATTTTCTCTAGCGTCTTTTCAAAAACATTTGAACCCCGTACCCCCAGTTAAACCACCAAAATTTGGTGTTGCGCATTAGAGGAGAAAGTAAACACTAGCGCTGGCAATCAGGCCAGGATATCAAATGAGTTGCGTTGAGTCGAGACATAAACTCAACTCAGCTTAACCAAAAATACATAACTCAAACTTGACTTAATAAAACTCAAGTCAACTTAAGTCGGCTTGAGTTTAGATTCAAAAATATAATAAAAATGGATTAGTATATTTTAAGCCTAATATATATAGTAAGACTCATTAATATTATCTACCTACCTAAGTATATAGAGTAGAGAAGGGGGGCTAGAGGGGAGGTAGCTATAGAGGTAGGAGAGGGGGTGGATTATAAGTAGACTTTATATAAGCGCTAGCTATAATAGGCCTAGTAACTATATTATAAGTCGACGTAAGTCGTATCAAGTCCTCGACTTAACTTAACTCGACTCAAGCCTTAAAAATCTATAACTTAATGTAACTTAAGTCGACTTACGTCTTCGAGTTGAGTTGAGTTTTGTGTATACACTAGTCTCTACCTACATCAAATCCCGGGACCAATTGAAAATGCTAGGGCATAAGATTCCTTCCACATTAACTAGGTTTAGCCGAAAAGCTTCAATTTAACAAGGAGGTGAGAGGTAACAATATAGCATAATCTTCTTAGCCACAAGAACGACAATCATATTAGAAATATCTCTAACAACAAACTTTCGAAGTAACATATCCGTACATTTACTTAATCTTCGAAGCCATTTTTGGTGGCCCTACAGAAGTTGTGCAAATTGAGCCTCAGGTGAAGGTGCTAAGCTTTTGTCCCAAAGATCTATACCCTTGATGACCGTCATACGGATGTTACGACCCATGAAGATGCATAGATTTCGTGTCTGGATTGCGTATATACATCACAGGTAAGAGGGGAACTGGAAGTTGTTGGTTCACTAATATATGAGCGAAGAAAGCAAGCCGAGGAATCGAAATGGCTATTATAATTGCAACGGCATTTCACAAACCCCTGCCCCATAGGTAGAAATGCGCGTTCAAAGAGATTCGTTGCCATAACCCCTATACTTCATACCCTTTCCACTAGTTCTACAACCTCAGACCCCGAAAAGTGTCGGTCAGTTGTTAGTTGCTACGATCACTTCTGGCAGTGTGGGCACATCCCCATCTAAAAAGAACTCTCTAAAGGTCATCAACCTCGACTTTGCTATAATGAGCCATCTCGGTACACTCAAAATCCAACAGTATTTCAATCCTAAGCTTCTTCCGAGTCTCGCAATCCAATCCTAATCATAAGGCATCTATCCTACTTCGTAGGACCCCAGCGACAACTACAACCACACTTTTACAACCCAGTTCAGAACCACCTACACTTGCAAATCTGACGGCGAGCAGCCCAAGACAGCAAATCAAAGGCATCAATACCTCACGACACACCAACCACCAAATAAAAATACACCACCTGACTCCCCGTTCAATTCAACCGGACTTCGTTGCGAGTACGTCTACGCCGCAATACACAGCGCATTCATTCACAGTAACACCCACCCCCAAAACAACTCCCTTGCACCCCAAACCCCTAAATGCAAACCACGTGCTCACAATCCCAATTCTCGGCGTAAAGCTGACAACAGCGTGTCGAATGCGGATGCGCCATACGCATACAGCAAGCCCAGCACATCCAGCGTCACCTCGAGACGAATACCTGAACGAGTATTTAGGTAAGCACGTGTATCTTTCACGCACTGCACTAGCTGACGGATACCCTTCCCCGTGCGGCTGGGTGGATACATACAATTGGTCTATGAAGAGTTGAAGTGCCAAGTGTTTGCAAAGACTGACCCACCCTTTCAGGCGACGGTGACGGTGTCTGGATTCTTTCTTGCTTGCCATGAAGCCGTGCGTACAGTACGCACAGAGCGGAAATGTGATAAAACTAGTACGAAGTAAGCCAGTCTCTGTAGTACAGCAGTAGGTAGGAGTACCCGTTGCACGAGAGTGTGTGGCCTCAGGCCAACGTGTACAGGTCGAAGCGATAATAGGAGAAAAAGAAGAGAGGAAAAAAGCATGCTGGATACTGGCACCCGAGAAAGGAACAAGGTGGTATTCTGCTCGAGCGCTAAAAGAGAAGAACTGCCTACGGTCCTATGATGGCCGCCTACCCGACGCCTATTAAACATTCTCGCTAACCCTAAACCAAAGCATCATGAATCCATCAAACTTCATCGTTCATACCCTCACCAACAGGCGCCTTTGTGCCCTCACCTAGAGCCGCCCCTTTCCTTCTTCTCAACAGTATTCTTCAGCACCCTCAACCTATCTTCCGTAATCCTTATAGCAGCATCCATCTCTCTCTCCTCCATCTTCTCATCCTTCAACCTGTCCTCCACCGTCTTGGCCTCAACAGGCATTTTCGCTACCTCCCTACCCCTCTCCATACCCACTCTATCCTCAAGCCAAGCCCACAACTCACTCTCTTCCCTCCGCCACATCTCCTCGTACGCAGCGACGCGTTGAGGAGTGCCAAGGAAGCTCATGCTAGCGTCTCCACTATTTCGGCCCAAGAAGCCAAATCGGAACCAGGAAGCTACAAGCAAGCCGACAAAAATGCCGTATAGAATGTTGCCGGTGAGCAGTGGGCCGATGATATCAAGAATGGGGCCGAGGATACCATGAAGAGGCTCGAATAATCCCCAGTCATCTTTGACAGGCTTCTTATCGCTAACACCATCCAAGGTCTTAGCGAGGCTCTTCGACTCGCGGCCCTTGCGGCCTTTCTTCTTGCCTTTGCCTGTTGGGGCAACGGTGCCGCGGCGCGAGGATACGGCTGTTTTGAGAGCGGCGATTATATCTTTGGTATACTGTACCTGTCCATCATTGGCGCCCTTTTCAATTGGACCTGTGGGAGGTTAATCTGTGATATTCTAGAGTGTAAAGAATAACAAACCTTTCAGCCAACTCTTGCCAGTCCACTCGATCGCGTTATTCACCTGCAGCCTCGTGCTATTGCCTTCGCCCCAAGAAAGACAATACTTGGTCTTGACACTAAATACATTACCACTAGGCACATCAGGTGTTTGAGTCGAGATAGTGACTGAAACTGCCTTCTCGAGATCCAAAGAGTCAAGGGTCTCCGTGCATATACATTTGGTCTGTCTTGGGCCAATCGCTCCACTAAGCGGCTTGATGTATGAGTAATTTCGCACTTTGTTCTCCGAGGTCAAAGGCGCTGCCGAAGTGCCCTCCATTGTCAATTCCATGCACTTTTGCTCGACGGTGAGCCAATGCCTCATCCATATTACGGATGCAGGGCCAAACATAAGACTATAGATCTTGCCAAGTGGCGCAGGAATGATCTCGTCTGCGAGTACTTTGGCATAGTGGGTTTCTCCATCCGAGCAAGTCGTAGGAGAATGCGCAGCCGGACCAGGAAAGTCAATAGACGGGAGAGTTGGTTTCTCTTCTTTGCTCTCAGTTGGAACACCATTCGTGACGACTGCTGCTGAAGCTTTTCGGCTGACAACCTTTTCGACCATGTCGCTACCCGCCACACTCCCTTCGGCTTGAGTAAAACTCATTCCGTCTTCATCCTCGTCATCTTCGTCGTACATCTCGTCGCCTTCCTCAGCATCGCTGTCGGATTCCGAACCGCTTTGACTGTCGGGAGGAGCAACACTACCGTCAGCTTTCTCAGTCTTATCTCCGCCTCCCGTCTCGTCGAGTGTTACGCCGTTCAATGAGCTCCGTAAACTCGGGTGTCCAAGCTTCCATATACCAACAATGAGATCATAAGTCGAGTCTCGACTAGTAAAACTCGCAAAAACATTCTTTGCATGTAGAGTAGAAATCATAAGCCCATTCTTGAACAGCAATGCCGTGCTTCGTTTTTCAACAGAAACAATTTCATCAAAGCTCATGACCAAAGTTGTGACCCAACCGAAAATGTTGCTACTAAAACATAAATGGCCTTCGGAAACGTACAATCGCCCGTGAGCAAGGATTTCTCGTTGCAAAGCACAGCTGTAGTCTTCGATCAAGTAGTCATCATCCGGTACACTCCTGAAGAGTTGATGAAAGTCGCGATTTCGTTTCTTGCTTGCAACAGCAAAGCCAGTAATCTTTGGGTTTCCAGCTTTTGGGTCAGCCATAGAACCATGGGCTGCCGCAATGGCAGCACCGATAGCCCCCCCAGATGTTGCGGTGCTTCCCCTCTTCCTACGATGGCCTATCGCGCTTCGAATACTGCCACTACGCTTGATACCAGCGTTTCCTTCAAAAACACTGCCATTCGGCGGCGTTTGTTCTCCAGGTAAAGATGGCTCATACACCGATCGAGGGCCTTGGATGTCTTCCACAATAGTTGTAGACGGCGTGATTTCATACCCTTCCCCGGAAGCTGGGGCCGTGGTGTAGGATCTATTTGTGAAAGAATCATCATTTGGTAGCTCGGAGCGACCCCTATGCTCCTCGGGAAACTTTGAAGCAACTGGTGTGTTCGTCCCACTGGCGGTCTCGGAAATTCCCAAGTGGCTTAGGCTGAGGTCCCCCATCCCCAATGTCTTCACCGCCAACTCCTTTTCCTCCACCTCACTATGGGAATCCGTCTTGTCCGCCAGCGTTTCGACTTCAGGACTTTCTGCTATATCCTTCAACTCCTGTGTGCCACTTCTGGATCTGTTCCCGGTAGGAGCCACGTTTGTGTTAGCTATACTGTTACTTAATTGGTTCGCGGCGTTTTGAGCAGCAGAAAATACGCTGGAGAAGAAGCCTCCTTGTCCTGAGGGGGTGGTGGAACCGTTTTCGGGGGTAGGTGTCAGTGGCGCAGATGTTATATTTGATAATTTGCTAGGTCCGAGAGTTGCTGATCCTGATCTCACCCGTCGGTGCGATATCATGTTACCCGAAGGAGACGTCACCACATTGGGATTCACAGGGCTAGAATCAGACTGAGTGTGAGAATGCCCTCGTTCGTGGGGAGTCGTAGTAAAACGAGGGGAGCTCGAGTCTGTAGGTGTTGGAGGAGTATTCACGATTACAGGAGCGGCCGTGTCGCCTTGTGGGGGTGTTAAAGGGGTTAAATTCGTATCTATTGGGTGGATTTTTGCAGTCCTGGGTCGTTCTGGGGAGGGGTTGTCGGAACCGGTTTGCGAGGTTTGTTTTTCAAAAATCCTCGAAACAACGCTTCCACGCCTGCTGTTCCCCGCCGAATCGTTGTCTTTTGGAAGTGTCCCAGCCCCGCCCCCAGCCTTGCGCTCTGGGCTTATGCTAGGGCTCGGCCCACGTCGCGGTTTGAAAGCCTCCTTTAATCTGCCAACAGGAGAGGGAGAGCGCTTGTGTGATCCGTCTGTGGGAGCTTGAAGGCTGGTTGTCGCAAGAGATTCGGTTGAGGTTGAGGCAGCCAGAGCGTCGGTTTGGGGAGGGGATGAGGTCGAGGGTTGGGGTCGGGTAGCACCGTCCAATTGATGATCTTCGGGTTTGTGATGAACGATCGTAGGTACTATCGACGTTTGCACGAGCGGAGACGAGGTAGTAAGGTACCCGGTATGGGAGGGGTGTGTTGACAATGGAGGTGCTGTTTGGAAGGGTCTGAGAGATACGATCGAATTAGAAACGAGTGGCAAGGCAAGGGATGATCCAAGTCAGGAGCAAAAGCGGCTGAGCCGACGGGTTGGTTGCAAGAGTAGACAAATGAGAAGTGTTAATGAATGCCAGCATAAACCTTGATAGATTTGGGCGAGTTACAGGTCGCTGGGGGATGTTTGATTATGTTTGGTTTTGTTTGGAGGAAATGGCTGGGGGTCGACGATCGAGCAGATCTTCGCTTCTGCATGCGGCTCTGAATTCAATGCAGCGCTCGAACAAATACAGTACTGTAGAACAATAACACGAACAACATGAGAAATAGGAGACTCACGATTCAATATCCGAATCATAGGTGAGCAAGCTGCTCCCATCGCCTGAGCGGGTTGCTACACTACCATTGCGGCGCTCGACCGCATTCTCCAAGGTCCCTCGTTCAGCAACACTCCTTCCTCTCTCAGCCTCCTCGCTGGCTCTCAGCTCGTCTTCTCTCTCCTGCTTCCTGCGCCGTCGTTTGGATGCAATTGTGGGTACGAGTTTCTTGATGCCCGTGGGCTCTTGCTCGCCGTCGGATTCATTGAGACCCTTCAATCTCTCAAGAGCGCTGTCTAGCGAATCTCGAAATCCCTTTTTACCGTCGCTCTCTGCGCTCTTGATAGAACTCGAAGCAGAATCGCCATTCTTCTGGTGCCGTTGACGCGTCCTGGAGAGGACGTTCGTCAGGCCATTCGATCGCGATCTTGAAGGTGATTCAGACATGCCGGCGATTGCAGGAGTGGCAGGTGAGGTGGCTACTGTATCGCAGAAGGGACAACTTCGATTGAGACGAGGCGCAGAGATTACAATCCATGGAGTAGAAGAAAAGAAAAGAAAAGCAAGTAACCAGATCAAAGCTCCGTGAGATGAAGTGAATGGCACAGACAACGCCGTAGAGACCTTGATCTTGGATCCCGCCCTCGTTGCGCGATCGCGCTGGGGCGTCAGCCAGTAAAGCGCCGATGACGAGGTGTGGTCTTCCAAGAAAACCAAGAGGAATGGAATGTTTCAAAGCAAGCTGGATGTTCGCATCGTGTGTTGAGGAGAGCAAAACGGAGAGGAGGATTACATTAGGATATACAAAAGATGGCATGTAGCATTCTATCTATTTTGCTTCCCGGACGGTAGGTAGGTACTTGTTACATGCTCTTGCCCGATTCAGCCCATTGCTACAGTACCAGTACCTACATCTAACGTCATAATCAGCGGCCGCCACTACCCCGGATTTATTGATCCTGCCCTCAATTACCCCAACAATCCACCTATTATTAAGTAAAGTAGAGAGATCCAGGTGCTTGTATACTGTAGTTTCTTCTTGCTCGTTCAATCGAAATGGTTCCGATCCTCGTTCCACACGTGGGAAACACGTTTTCCCCGGATTCCAATTTTATGTCCTGCCCCGCTGCATTGCATGCATAGTTCCCTGCAAACAGCCAACCACGGCGTGTTTTTAAATACAATAGCTTGTGCGAATGGAGCACAATTCTTTCGAATTTGTATAACACCAAGAATAATATATCTCCCTTCGTTTGGAGGCCACAGATCCGTGCCGTGGCGAAAGCGAAGTTCGGTTGTCAGCGAACCCAAACCTAAAAGTGGTTTCATTCTTTTGTCTTGCTGTTAATGTTCTCTCAACCAAAAGAGCACCGTCGAGCTTTACTAGCCCCTTTAAATAAACTCGGATGTGGTTTTCTTCCTACATGTATTTGTAAAACTCGTGGTTGGTGAAGGTGAAGGCCCGGCTTAAGGTGACGGACCTGTGAGCCCAGAATTCTGCTCAAGTAAAGCAGTACCTAGGTATACAAGATGAGAGATGAAAGAACTGTTGGAAATAATCCAGAAGTGATGGCTTAATAAGTTAGAGTAGATACGTGGCCGTCACCCCTACCTGTGATACCAACACTATGAGTTAAGTCTAAGCTGTAGGTTAAGTAAGTCCAAGCTAGAAATTGAAATACTTGGTTCTGGCTCCATTATTCATTTATAAATTGTTTAGGTTCTAACTAGACTCGGCTAGGCTGCGGAAGCTCCTTCACCTTACGCCAGCGGCCGTGATGTGTAATCACGAGACATGCATCCCTCCTAACAACCTCTCACTTCTGGTAAACTCCACCCAACCGACTTTCAAATCTATTCTCCAAACAGCTTTGATGAACTATGTAAAGAGTGAGCATAATTCAATATAGTAAGTAAGATACAGACTGAAGCACATACCTTTCCTCCATAAGTAAAGATCTTATTTCATAGCATCCTTCAAGTCATTTAACTTGGACCTCTGTTCAACATGGCTTGTTGCAAACAGTACCAGCGATGCGCGATACGGTCTGTACATCATTTGCACAAATGTGTCCAGAGGGTTGGTAGCTAGGTCGACATTGAATGCCTCTTTGAAAACCATTGCCGCATCGTTCGAAGTTCTGATACTGGGGTCTGCAAGGTCCATATCCGCCTTCACTGCTGCCCAAGCTTCCTCCGAACCCTTGAGCGCGTGAACCAACTGGCCTTTCATCAAGCTTTGCTTTTCTACGACATCTGTCGCCATAGCCCAAACTCGATCCCAGAGCGCATTAAGTGCATTTAGATCACACTCCCATTCGCCCTTAGCTCCAAGGTCATGGATTCTGATGTGACAATAGTCACGAAGTGCTTTCGTGCCCACCTGATGTGCGGACGTGACTGGAAGCCTGGTCTTATCGATAACTTCTAGAACTCGGTGCAAGGCGAGGTCTCTCAATGTCTTGCGGACAAAGTCGAAGTATTGTTGTCCCTTGGCTGGATGCAGCAGCTCAAGCGTTTCGGAGAATGTCCCTGTGGTCTTGATCTCATCAAGGTAGACAGCCGCGGGGTCCAGGAGGGCGACGCCGCTCACGAGGGAGCTCTGGACGTGCATTCTGTAATTCTGGATCTGCGGGAGCAACTCTCGTATCTCATCTATACCGTGTTGGAATCTTTCGCATTCGTTGTAGATGTTCACTCGTGTTTCTCTGACCAGATCCTTTTCCAATTCTGTAAGGCTCGAGAATGCCATATCGTATTTATAGCCTAAAAGAATATAAGTATAAGGCTATACTGTAATATGAAATTTCGACTTACGAAGGTTGATAGGATATCTTTAGCTTCAAGCAATTTATCGAGATCAACCACCAGGCGTACAAGTGTTGTTATTCGAGGTTGGGAGTTGAGAGTTGAGGGTTGAAAAAAGATCTATCTTAGGGATTTAGTAGATTGAATCGAACTAATTAATTCAATCGAAATAATTAATTCAATCTGGGGCAGGAATAGCGTGCTCCATGTAAGCGAAAGGATAACTCGTCATACCTATTTTCTTCAACACTCCTCTTCTTCAACACTCCTCTCCTTCAACACTCCTCTCCTTCAACAACCCTCTCAAACGCAGCCTTCTCCAACACAGTCCCTCAACGCACCCCCTTCAAGACCCAAGTTCGTGAACACTATTACCTGCCTTGTACCATGGATGCTAACAGTAGTATTATAGCATGTCGGATCGCGGCGATGAGGAACTCGATTCCAGCCAGTCCTTGGTAGAAGGAGCGTACGAGCCGGATGAGCCCCCTGCAAAGAAGCAAAAGGTCGAGAACAACAACACAGAGTTAGGCACAAATACCCAAACTGTATGTTTCACCTACTATCTTGCTTAACAGAACGCTGACTATCATTCTAGCATGAAGCTGAGGCTGAGGCTGAGGCTGAGAAGAAATTGACCGAGGACTTGAGAAAGGAATTGAAGGACTTGGTCGAGAAACACAAGGCACAGATGGCACCAATCAACGAAAAGATCAATCAGCTTACCCAACAACGCGCCAAGCTCGACACAACTTTGAAAGAGTGGAAGTTTGTCCACAAACAGATCATCGAGGCCGATGAGTTGATTTCGCGCTCACAAGCTAGCAAGGACATCTTGTTCGTGAATGAGCTATTTGATGAATTCTACAAGCGCACTACATAATTCCTGGCTTGGAAATCATTGGAGATGTTGCACCGCTGGGACCGAGCCTCTTAGTGATAGAAAATATAGGCTTGTGGCTATAAATAGAACCACTCAGCTTGCAAATCTGTCTATAATATATTCTAATGACTTGCGAGATCTCTTTTATGGTAGAAGCTAGTGATATGATTATATACAAAGCCTCGAAATTCGCTCACAGCAATCTTAGATTTAAATTAAAGTCAAATTGGACTTAGCTTAAAGCTATTTTTTATATTATACTTAAGTTAAGTTGGACTTAACTTAAAGCTAATCTTATATTATACTTAAGTTAAGTTGGACTTAACTTAAAGCTATTTTTATATTATACTTAAGTTAAGTTGGACTTAACTTAAAGTCCAGAAGAGAGCAATGTTATAGATATATGAATCGTCAACTTGACCTCGGTCTTGCTAAAATGTCACGTTATACACAAATATTGAGTACCCATTAGAATTATCAGGCAACTCTAAAAAGACAGGAATATCCCACGCGATGACACTTTAACGAATACCAGATTTGTACAATATTTAGATGGCAGAATTTCCACAAGCGTAGGCTGCTTATTGCGTGCGGGTCAAGGTTGGCAAACCCAAATCATGAACCCCTACAGTTCTTCTCCGGTTACTTGAAATACCTAGGTAAAGTATATAAGCTGAGAGTCTTGTTCTCCGGTATATAATCTTACAAGAATGATTGGTAAGAACAGGAAAAATTAAAAGAACAAGCTTGGGGCCTTTGGACGAGAGAAGGAAGACGTTTGGGGCCAAGAATCCAGTGCCCACCTCTCACCAGCCCCTTTTACTTCGCATTGAACAATCTTCAACTAAATAGATCATGGTACGTAAGAAAGTCGAACAGGCCCTTCAACGATTAAGAGTCGATGGGCTTGAGTTCAGAGGCCGCCGTCATGACGGCGAGCGGCATGGACCGTTCAACACTGCTCCAGCCGATTAGGTAGTGTAATATCTCGCATTAAGTTGGTGGAAACACTTCACCGGCGTGGGTCAGCCCTGGCGCAGTGGGCGAACGAATGAGCGAATATCTTCAGTCATGAGCTTCGGTTCCTCGGCTGCCCCGAAGTGACCTCCACTGGGAAATACGGTCCACTGGCGCAGATCACTATGAGCGGCGAAGAGCGAGCGGGGCTTATACATCAGGTCCTTGGGCAGTATGGCAACAGCTGTTGGCACGTTGATTTCGGGCTTGATGTCATTAGCCAGAGCCATAGGCTGGGTAAATCCCGATGCTCGACAAAACAGCTCTGAGCCGATGAAGCTGTTTGTGAACCAGTAGAGCGAAAGATGCGTGAGCAGCGTATCCTTTGAGAACTTGGTCTCCACGTCTCCATGACAATCGCTCCAGGCACGGCGGCGAAGGAGTATCCACGCAGCCTGACCAACAGGGCTGTCATGCATCGCCCAGGCGAGGGTCTGCGGGTCAAAGGTATTAATTAGAACGTGGAGAAAGGCCCCCGGGCCTCTTTCCTGCCCTTCGACCAGGGCGCGCTCTTCCGGCGTGAAGTCTGCTGGGTCCGCGGCGTCATGAGGCACTCCCGGCAGGATAGGGAAGCTCAGATGAACGCCCATGACCGATTCCGCATGCGCATGCCCAAGTCGCGCACTCACAAACGCGCCTGCGTCCCCTCCGTGGGTGATGAACTTCTCATAGCCCAATTCCCTCATCAGCTCAACCCACATGCTGGCGGTTTCGACATAGCCTACACCGTTCCGGGGCAGCGGTCCCGAGAAGGCGAAGCCCGGCAGCGAAGGCACAACAACATCAAAAGCGTCTTCAGGATTGCCGCCATGTGCAGCAGGGTCGGCTAGCGCCATGATAATGTCCTTAAAGTCCCAAAATGTCCAGGGCCATCCGTGGTTTAGAATGATGGGAACGGGGTTGGGCCCCTTGCCGCGCACATGGATGAAGTGAATCGGTACGCCGTCGATCTCTGCGCGGAACTGTGGAAAGTCGTTCATCCGCGCCTCCTGTGCGCGCCAGTCGAAACCATCCTGCCAATAGGTCACCAGTTCGCGCAGATAGGTGCCATTGACTCCATAAGACCAGGTCTCGTTATCTAGTTCAGGAGCCCAGCGCGTGTTGGCCAAGCGCGTGCGAAGCGCATCTATCTCACTTTGAGGCACATCGATCGTGAATGGTTCAATCTTCATTGTCACCTAAGGTAGTGTTCGAACGCAGTCAAGATTCTTCGGCTTCTGTTGTGCGGCTGTGACATGCGGGCGACTTGTGGAGCGACCGTGGTAAGCACTATGTATAGTACTATGATGCCCTATGCATACCTACCTAGGTGTCTTGAAGGATAGGCAGCGATGGAAAACTTGTGATAGATAAAGCATATGTTAGCATGAACGACATAGCAAGGAATTTATATATACGGTAGTACTACGATAGCATAGGTGTCTTGAAGGATAGGCAGCAATGGAAAACTTGTAGTGGGTAAAGCATATCTGTATAGTACTACAATGGCATAGGTGTCTTGACTCTTGAGGATAGGCAGTGATGGAAAATTTGTGATGGAAAAAGCATATACTCCGTATGTTAGCATGAACCACACAGCAGGGAATTTCTGCATTGCCGTCCCCTCCCCCTATTATTAACCGCGCGTCCTTCCAAGTTATACCCCTCCATGACCGTACAGTACATTGATTGCCTCGGCTCATCAACCCACCTGGCAGTTCAAAGGTCTGGATATCCCATTGTAAATACCATCATGTATACAGAAAACCAGCCTTTTCGTTTATTTTAGAGTCATCCGGTATCGCGGTAAATGTGGGCGCTCAATCTCGTTAATCTCGCGGTTGCCAATTATTGACCTTCTTACTACAGAGCATATGGTTTTGCCTACAGTAGGCAGGATACTGTATGCGGCGTGCAGTAGATAAGGTACAATTCGGCGATACTATCTCGTAAACCCCATGCACTGAGAGAGCGATAGGAGAAATGGAGTATGCTTTTTATATTAAAATTGAACAGAAGTTGGATCAGATCTAGAAACCCCCTGCCCCTGTTACGGTACGGGTATAGTTTGTCTGATTAGGATCACTGCCGGCGCTAACACGCCCCACGATCCCCCACCTCACATGATCTGCGTGGTCTTGGCCTGCCGGTTGAACCGGTATATCTACTCCTTGAGACCTTCCAGATGTTTTTTGGGATTTATGCAGGTACTCCAAATGTTCTTTGGGGCCATGCTTGCCGTCTAGGCAATTAACTGCACCTATTCGCTCTTTCTTAGCTCAGGTTCGTATTAGTCTACTCGTACCTATTCGCTGTTTCCTGGCTGACATTCGTATTCGTCTACCTTTCTCAGCTGTGCCATTCTTGTCCCTCAATCTCCTCAATATTTCTACCCGCAATCATGATGTTCGCCTCCACAGGTATTCTCTCTCTGTTGTTGTCTACAGTTTTAGCCGCACCGGCAGCGCTGGTCGATCGCGACAGCCCGTCTTACGTCCCACTTGACGCAGAGTGCCCATCAGAGTCACTCGTAAGAGCTGCCAGTGGTCTCTCGACCAAAGAGGAGGCATATCGAGTATCTAGGAAAGCAGTGGCTGACGAAGCACTTAAATCATGGCTGGTCGAGACCAATTCCGAATTCCGTACCGATGAGCTTCCAACGGTACGTCAATCGCATTCAAGTAATCTCGGAACAGAACGCTGATTGAAGTTAGGTTGCGTTGTCCAGTAGTGGCGGCGGGTATAGGGCTATGCTGTCAGGTGCGGGAGTAATCCAAGGGCTTGATGCACGAGACAGCAATGTTAGCACCAGCGGGCTCTTCCAAGCTATAACCTATCATAGTGCCCTCTCTGGGGGTGCTTGGTTGTTGACATCGTTTGCTGGAAACAACTATCCCACCATCAGTTCTCTAGCGTACAACCTCTGGGGACTGGCTATACAGGATAGTCTGCTGGATCCGCAAGCTTTGGGTGCTTTGATTGACTACCTTACAATCGCCGACGAGATAGCTTTGAAGCAAAGCGCAGGATTTGACACCACCCTGATTGACGTGTATGGCCGTCTCCTGGGTTATCAACTCTACGAAGAAGCGGATGGCGGCGCAGGGGTCACTTTATCTTCAATCACCGGGTTTTCCAATTTCACCTCCCATGCAGTTCCTTACCCAATCATTACTGCTCTTGGGGCTAAAGTCTGGCTTGGACAATGTTCTCCAGGTCCGAACGCGACCACGTATGAGTTCTCTCCCTTCGAGTTTGGTAGCTGGGATAGCGATGTCAGCGCGTTCACTCCGACAAAGTACCTCGGTACATCCATGAAAGGAGGGAACCCAGTTTCATCATGTACGACCAACTATGACAATATTGGCTACATTGCCGGAACCTCCAGCGATATTTTCGCCGGCGAACTCTGCACCCAGCTCTCAGACCCAAACTCCGAACTTGTCACAGGCATGGAGCAGATTCTTGTTAAAGTTCACGAAATCTCGACGTCTGACCAGTACGCGACCTACAGGAATCCATTCTACGAATATCAGTCTTCAACTCAGGTTCCAAATCCCGCAAACGACATTGGGGATCAAGAAAGCCTCAGCCTAGTTGACGGTGGTGTCGCATTGCAAAACAATCCTATTTTCCCCCTTCTCCAGCCCGCCCGCAAAGTCGATGTTCTCATCGTCAATGACAATTCAGCGGACACCAGCTACAACTGGCCAAACGGATCCGAGATCTTGACTACCTACGTGCAGTCTTTCAACCACAACCTGACACGCATGCCGTATATCCCACCTGTCGATACGTTCATCGCTGAAGGCTTAAACACAAGAGCCACTTTTTTCGGCTGCAACGAGTCCAGCAAGATTACCATTGTCTACCTTCCTAACGCCGATTTTACCTTTGCGAGCAACGTGTCAACAACACAACTCTCGTACTCCGAGGCTGAGCAGGCTGCTATGATTGCTAATGGGGTTCAGATTGTGACTCAAGGAGGGAAAGCAGGGTGGGGGACTTGTCTTGGATGTGCGGTGATGATGAAGACAGGCCAGACGTTACCGGATGATTGCACCTCTTGTTTTGCGGAATATTGTTATTATCAATAACGTGGACGAGTTTGACGTTTGACGTTTGTCTTGGAGTTTTGTGTTTATAGCTACGTTTTTGCTTTATTGCGTGCTCTCGGTCCGTGAAAATCAGATATCATATACCATGCTCTTTAGGGGATGGTACATCTTCCCATCGATTTATTCACGCCCCTGCATAGTCAAACGTTGAGGGCATTCAAAGTAAACTACTTTTCACTTTTCATACTAGACCGCTTTTTAGTAGCGACATAAGTCAAGTGTTTCGTTTCTAACAGTTACGTGTCAAGTGCACCTTTTTTCAACTACCTCCTAGGTAATCTACTCTCTACTAGGTCTAAACCATAACTGTCATTCGTAGCTTGTGCGGGACACGTACAGCAGCACTCATCACCATCGACTTCAACATCCTTCTCCGATTTAACATGTTATTACCTCATGCCGCTTTCGCTGACTATAACAAGGATGGACAGCGCTTTTGCTTCTCTCCTCCCTCTCCACTTCCTGATATCACAACCCTTTTATTACGCACTCATCAGCACCAAGACCAAAAAAAAATGCCTTCAACACGCCCAGTGACCGAAGATGATGCAGTACAGTTCATTAACAATACCCTTCATTGCGCGCATGAATTTTCCACTCACTACGGGTTGCTGATTCGTAGGAAATTAGTATGTATGCAATCCTACGGCCAAAAGGTGGAGAACGATGTTGAATGGCAAGTGTTAGTTAGACATAACAAATGGGCGGATAAAAAGATCGCAGCTCGGCTTGGCCTGGGTATAACGTGTAAGAAAGCCTCCACTGAGAAAAGAAAAGGGCATGTTGATGTTTTTTTTTACGTGAAATGGAATGATATCTTCGATCAAATCGACTGTTTCGATTTCCTAAGCTCCAAGGGAGAGAGAGAGAGATTACTACTGGCTGTAGAGCACGAGAACATGAAAGATAAAAGATGAAACATGCATCCAACCTTATTTTTTACACAGGGTCCATAAACCACATGACAGTAGTTCATAATAGAGATTTGCAGGATTCAAAGCTCCAAGTATCAAAGACGGTGATGTTGAGGGAGGTGGGGAGGTTTTTTGGGTAGCGGGAGGAGAATCTTATAGTTGTGGTAAAGTGCAGAGAAGGTAAGTGATATACATCTCTCTAAGCTGGTATTGCTGATGTTGGGATACGTAGTCTCTTAGATAATTGTGTTTTGCTATGTTTTGGGGGATGTAGAAACAAGTTTGCATGGAAGAATTGAACGGCTCGAATGTAGATACATGCTGTGAGGTATATTTTGTGACTTCGTGGTGTGATTTGGAGTTATTTCTGTGTCAGCTATCAAAAGTACATTAGTCTTCTGTTTCATTTCGTGGCCTTCTATTTTCCCCTCATACGCTTTCGTTAGAGCTGTATCTCAGTATTCCGCGAATCCTTGAGTAGAAGACGGCACGATTTATTGAAAGGAGTGGAGTAGAGAGACGAGAAATCGCGAGCTAGCACCTGTACGCCGCTGCCCAAAGCTTCAAGAACGCAGCTGGCTAGACTCGATGAAACAGCTTCAAAAACACCGGTGGACAAAGCAAAGAAGAAATGGGGATAACCATAGCGTGATGTAGTTAAAGTGATAATAATATCTAAGACCAAAGCCCACCACCCACCAGACCCAAAATCCCAATCCAGTCTAACTATCCTTCAACCTCCCAAACATCGGCTCAATACTAACCGCACCCGTCTCGCCATCAAGAATCTTGCCCCTATCCCACTCCCGCCTCTCCCCCTTCTTCGCCCACTTAACATCCTCCTCCCTCTTCTCCCCCCCTTTCTCCCACTTCTCAATCTCCTCGTCCGTAAAGCCCGCCGCCCTTAACCGATCCGCGCCTTGCTGTTTCCATTTCTGGCGATCGCGTAATGCTTCTAGGGCTTGGTCCCAGTCGTTCTCTTCGTCGGCGTCGAGGCGAACATCGGCGGTTGGGTCGTAGTCCGCTGAGAAGCGCGAGTCGATTCCGCTGGAGAGGTGCGAGAATGTGCCGCGGCCGCGCGAGCGAACTGGTGGTGGTGGTGCAGGGCCGATGATCGAGTCGAGGGGGTCGGAGTCGTAGTCTGTTTGTTCTTGTTTCTTGGTGGAGGGTGACTCCTTTCTGGGGCGGCGAGGTGATCGTGGGCGGTTTCGAGACGATCGCTTTCCATGTCGGGCTTCCTTGTCTCGGTGCTCTCTTGGGGAGCGTGAACGTGATCTGTGTCGTCTTCTTTGCTCTCTGTCTTTGGAAGTACTTCGGCTTCTATGTCTTCTATGACGGTGTCGGTGACTTCGAGATTCCTCCTCTTCTTCGCTATCAGCGTCTCGACTACCGTGTTTTCTCTTCGATGCTCCATCGGCGCTGGTCTTTGGTTCTTCGTCATCTTCTAGGCCCTTATGCCGTCGCCTTCTGTCGCTCTTTGGGCGTCTCTTAGAATCTTCCTCGTCACTTATATCTTCCTGACTAGGATGCCTTCGTTTCCGATGTTCTTTAGAGTGACGCTTCTCTGATCCGTTATCCTTCCCCTCGTCCCGTATGTTCTGGACTCGAAGCCTGCCGTCGTCTCTGCGATCTCTCGTCCGCTCTACATCTTCTTCTCGACCCTCATCTCGAGACCGTCTGATTTCCTGGCGACTCTTTTTAGGACTTGGCTCTTCATCCCCATCATCGCTCCTGCCCGCCCCTTCCTTCTCCCCACCCCTGGATCTCGGACGCTTAGACCTCCTTCCCCCATTCCCAAGAATAGCTGCAATATCCCCCAACTGCCTTCTCCTAATATCGCCTCCTCCAACCCCTTTCGACTTCTCCCCGCGGCGTTCAGCAGTCGCAAGACTCTGGAGACGAGCGCGGGACTCGGCGGCTTCTTTGGCTAGGAGAGCTTGGTTGTGATTCGTGGTATCTTTGATGATGTTGGTGAGGAAACGTGTATTTGGTTTCGGTTTGTTTGGCGGAGGTCTGGATATATTAGTTTGTACATAGCTCAACTGTAGGAAGGGAGACGTACTTGGAGGTGGTAACATTGCCCTCGAATCCCATGCCTGAATACTTTAGGCTCCGCTTTGCCTCTTTATCCATGAGCTCGGCGAGGTACTCGTCCGTCAAAGCCTCGGAGTTGGACATGGTTGTCCTGAACTTCTCCGGAGTGACTGGTAGACAATTCCAAGTCGGTTAGGAAAAGAAGGAAGGAGCCTTCATGGGGGCCTGAACCTGTGACAGCAACAAGGATTTATCTGAGCTCCCCGCCGCATTTGTTCTGATTAGGCAATGCCAAGGCGGTAAGGCGGCAGAATCTCAAAGTAAACAAAGCGCAAGGCTCACATTTGGAAATCGATGTCACTTCAACATTTACACTGTGATTTAATTCAAACCCACACATAGTCGAGAATTTGTAGCTGAACATACGAGAATACGTCTTGCCCACTTCCTTCTACTCCCGCGAGCTAAACATCGCGGATGGAGCACCTTTCGACCTGACGCGACAACAGAATCCCCCGCGATCAAACACATTTCCAAGTCACAATGGGGCAATCATCAGAAGAAATCCTCGACTCGGTCCTAGCAGACCAAAATCGCCATGAGCTATCAATTATCAAACTGAGTGAGCCAGTCGCCGGTCCACTGAAGCAAAGTTCCGGCGAACGAACATCGGATGTATCTGCGGATGTTTTCGAGAACCCAACACCGGCAAGTCTCGAGGCAGATTTGGCGCATTACAAAGTACGTTTCTCTTCTGTTACTATTTGCCGTGGCACACACTGATTTATGACCCAAGGAACTCTTTTCGAAACTCCGTTTCTCTTACCTCGAACAAGTCACGAAAGAGAAATTCATACGCGCCATTGTCGGGGATCCACCTCTTGTTGTCGAACACCAGGAAAACGTCGAGTTAGAGTCATCACTCGCTGTGTCGAAAGCATCTCTCAAGGCCCAGAAGACTGAGGTCGCAGAGCTGGTTGCGGAATTGGAAAAAAGGGGTAGAGAGCTGTGTCGGAAGTACGAGAATGTCCAGATGCAGACAACGCAGCTACAGCAGTTACCTGAAAATATAGAGGGGCTGCAGACTAGTATTGAGGAGCTGAAGGCAACGCAGCAGCCAGGATCGAATCCGATTTTGAGTATGCCGCTGGAGAAGACGTTGGCGTTGGTCGAGGAGAGACAGAGGGAGAGAGCGGAGCTGGATAGACAGTTGGAGCAACTTCAGGTTCTGGTACCGAGGAAGACCAGGGAATTGGAGAGGTTGAACGCGGAGTTACAGCCGTTGGAGGTGAAGAGACTTGGTAGTACGGCTTCGGCAAGAGAGGCTAAGAGGAGGAA
>QGMG01000460.1:0-28310 GCA_007825325.1 Lachnellula cervina | reverse complement strand
AGCACGCAAGCGCCGTGCCATTTCGAGGAGCTGTCGCCGCGGGGGACGGCTAGGGCTGCGACGAGGAAGCCGGTGGAGGTTAGGTGGCGCACGAGGTCGTCGAGGAAGGTTAGGAGGGGGGTGGTTGTTGTTGTGGAGGGCTTGGTTATGAGGAAGTCGATGTCTCCTGAGCTTGCTGCTCCTCGGCGATAGCTGCCTCCGATTGTAAGCTCTACGTCTTGGTCGATGCTCGCAGCTGCTTTCTTGACTATGTCCCCTGTAATCAATATTATAGAGTCAGTATTGCTTGATATGGGAAGATTGGAGTTTGGGATAATCATCCGTAGAGACTAGAAAACATTTCAGGAATAGTCGTCAAAGGCCTCGTAATTTTTTGGATTACGGGCAAGATTCCTTCGAGGGGACGTACCGAGAGCTGTAACTTCCTCGCGCGGAATCCGGGTGTCGAAATCATCATAGTGAGCAATACCAATCTTCTGGTTCGCCGTCAAATTGACGTTGGCTTTCAGATCCTCGAGAGTCTTGTGGCCTTGCTGGGCCCATCTGAGTCCCTGACTCGGACCAACGCCGTATATCTTGAGAAACTTTTGTAGAACGCGATCAGTTGGGTCTTGCTTTGCAAATTCTAGTCTGCGCAGTCCATCTGTGAGAACAATCTCCTCGATCTTGTCCGCAATCCGCTTGCCAATTTTGGGAAGTTCTTGCGCTTCTTCAGCAGTTCTTATTTTGTTCGTTGTCTTCTTGAGGGTTCCAATAGCCATCCTGTATGCTCTTGTACGCCATTGATCCTTGACTTGTTCGTAGAAATCCCCCATCTCCTGCAGAATCTCGATTGTGCGAGCGTTCGGATTCGACGACGTGGTCTCACCAGTTCCTCCTGTCATGCAGCTGAAGTTATTCTGGTTGAAAGAACCCTTGGGCCCTCGGTGTTTTTTTTTAGAGGGCTTTCGGACTGGAGATGGAGATCTCTCCCTGCTGTCATCGGAATCGCCTGGGTCTTGCATACTGTCCCTAGACGACGGCCGCTCCTCATTCTCCTCGTCGTCGAGGGGGAGATGTTTCTTCGTCTGCACAAACTCAATCATCTCAGCAAGTGGGTCGTTGAAGCCCATTTCTCTCTGGAAGTTCCTTGCAGGTGATGGATTCTGGGAGATTTCCTGCGTTTCCTCTTCGCCCTCCACATCCCTAGCCTGTGATGCGGAATCTTCTCGTGGCGGAGTTCGTCTTGAGATGTCCTCCTCGTCCTGGGCCGCCTGTGGACTCCTTTGCGACGCTGGCTTCTCTTCAGACTCTGTAACGGCTCCCTTGACAGCGTACTTGTCTTGCTTCGCATCCAGGATTCGACGAAAAGCGATGCAGTCAATTGGATAGTCTTCATTCACGAAGATAGCCCTTTTCGGTAGCGCTTGAACCTTTAGAGTCTCCTTGAGATATTTCATAATATGTTCATACGTGAGCGAGTTATCCACAACGATATGCGTAACATCGTCTTCCAACTCTGTAGTCCACTTAGCGCCATACTCCTTGGCCTTTGTGATTCGCATCTTGCGTTTGGGGTTCTTGTCATCTGCTGGAAGGTAGAAGAAATCAAGGCCCCGGAAGATTTGTTGGTCCTCGGGAACAAGCTTGATCGCTTCACGCTTCCGCTTTTGATTCTTCTGGAGCATGCTTGCGATTCCCGTGCTGTTCTTCAGCACCAAGGAACCTCCAGTAGGATCGGACACAACTCGACGTTCCGGGTTAGGCCTCTGGCTTGAAGAGGGAAGCACGGATGGAGTTTTTCCCGTGAAGGAAGATTCTGATGGAGGGGTGGAAGTATCGTAGCGAAGCAGAGAAGTCTTTCGCGTGAGAGGCTTATTGGGCTTGACACTGACACTGACGCTGGGTTGAGGTGCCGAGTGGTTTCGTTGCATGCCAGGTGGTGGCTGCCTGGGAGAATTCGGGCTCCTTCTTTGCCTGGTCTGGCTTGAAGAAGCCGGCAATGACGATACTGATACTACCAATAGAGGACGGTCACCGTTGCTCAAAGAATCTGAGACATCGCTGGCATCCACTTCGTCATCGGAAGACTCGTTCAACGCATAGAGTCGGTCGAAGTACTCAGTCTTGGACAGCTGTGTAACTAACAATCAGCAAGAGTTCAGCTCAACAAGCCTCTGGTAGAAATAAAAATTAATATACCATTTTGTATGAGCCACCAACAGGACGTATAACAAGCCAGAGGTCGATTATCCTTGCGCCAGGCGCATTCACACAATCACGTGTATTGTGAAGGGTCGCGGCGCATCCAAATGTTGAATCCTGTGCTGCTGTGGTTGTTGTCGTTCAGGGAGGGTGGTCGCGTCGCTTGTCAAGGATGCTACGCTGCTGCAGGCAGAGAAGCGAAAATGGGCTTTATTCCGAGCTTGGTAAAAGGTTGTACATGTACAACATGCAAATGTTTGTTGTCAAAACTTGCCACCTGACTGAGACTTATCTTATATCATTCGCAATGTCATTTTAGATAAATTTGTATGTATAACCCTTTGGCAAATTTACTCCGTACCTGCAATTGCAATAGTATCTACTACCAGAACTCCTTCCAAGTTAGTCAAAGACTTTACACATTGCAAGTCAAAGGTAAAGAAACCGGCTTTCGTTGATCAAATTGGCACTACTAATTGTTACATAGAAGCCTCCCCTCAGATCAAAGGGGAAATTCTCAAACGCAACATGTCTTCGTCTTTAGATGATCCTCAGTCTCCTACTTTCAGCGTATTCCCGCGTTTACCAATCGAACTACGTTTCAAGGTCTGGGAGAACGCATCAATGGCGACTCGGACCTTGGAATTAATGTATTGCTTCACCAAGCAAAGATTCTCTGCATTCCAGCCCGTACCAGCGGTGCTTCATACCTGTCGAGAGGCTCGCCAAGCAGGGAAACGCATATACTTTCTCTCGTTTGGATCTGCGAAATCCCCACCTCGGACTTACTTCAATCCAATCAGCGACATCGTCTACTTTGGGGTGAGAGTATATGACGACGAGGTCGAGTTTATGCTCCGATTCTTCCGCAGACATGCCGACTCTTTCGAAGACGAGGAGCAAATCCAACGACTTGCATTGATTGAGGACATGTGGCGGATTGACCTAGAGGGTAATCTCTTTGCCCGGTTGGGAAGTGGCAGGACTGGAAGAAAGATAGTGAAATTTCATCAGAGTTTCCCTCACCTGAAAGAGCTTATATTCGTGGCTGGGCAAGACGGGTGCGAGGACGACGAGGAAGTTGAGGCTCCCTGGGAAACAAAAGCCGGTGTATCATTAGTTAAACGCCAAACAGATACCGCTGCAGGGTTTCAGTTGACGCGGGAGGCTGTCTTGTCAACCTTTGAGTCCAGAAAGAAGGAGTTCCCAGACGAGGTGTTCCCCGAGATCACGCTCATGGAGTATGGAGTATGAGAGTTTTCAATGTTCCTGTCACGAGTTGCGCTGTTCTGCTGGGTGATGTTGTTGGTAAAGGACCATGAAGAGCAATTTAGTACCACCAGACGATTACTGTTTCGACTAGACATCCGGTGTCTGTTCTCGGGCAATTGGTTGAATGTCTTCAGAAAAGCTCAGGTGATTTTCCAGTCTCATCCTGCATGATCAGCCCCGCTCGAGTTAAGTCAATCATTAGGTATTTCTTCTCGATGCTGAAGCCCGTGTAAACAAACAATTATCGATTTTCGTTGTGAATCCTGGAACAACCTGGAACTCTGTACGCAGAATCAAAATAAGAGAATCAGACACGGAAGATGGTAGCAAGCAGATCCTTCGCCTTGTGCTGTAACCAAGCATCTTCTTCCAAGGTCATAAGACTGACGTTTTTCCGGGCTCAGGTGAAGACAACGTTCAACATGCATGAACAGCCATAAAGAAGCAAAATTCTTGGACAAAAGAACTTCGTATCACCAAGCTAAGGAGAATATGCATCCGAAGTGGGAACAGTACTATATCCTCAGAAAGGGGTTGGTTGGTACACTTGTCGCCCCACTTTGAAGCATGGATGGTATTGAAGTAGCAAACATTTTCGCACATACCTATCATTCGATGTCTCAGTCAACCCAACATGCAGCGCGAACATGCAACGGCAAACGGAAACTAGTTCCCAGACAAACTTCCGTCGACGTGTACTCCGTACTCTGAACCAACAGTTCCACACGATGGCCAGGCCGCATGTCCAACCACCTGAACGTTCCACCAGCTCCTCGCTGGTCCATACAGCCACCATGATCCGGAACCAGCCGGAGGGGAAGTGAAACACTATCGATGAGGCGCTCTCCCGAGCTTTGTGTATCCATGGAGGAGAGCCAGCAACCTTGCTCTCTGCGCCAGTGTACTGTACCTCCGTATTGTACTGTACTGTCCGTACTGTACTGTACTGCACTGTACTGCAAGGACCCGTGCTGCAGAATTGCTGCTGACACGCTTCACGTGAGCAAGCAAAAGCAATGCTAATGATAAGTAGGTAAAGTACAACGCCTTTCCTTATTTGACTTCTAATGAACGTGGTCAAGCTTTGGAGAGTCTCTGATCAAGAAATTAGCGCCATATACGCAGTATGACTAACGCGGCACCATCCCATCGAACGACTCAACACCTTGAGTTTTATGGACGTGATTTTACATGGCAAGTCTTCTCATTTCCTCATCCTCAACACCCCCGCAAGGCCACACGTCAAATGCTTGTGGGGAGATTGGGGCTATCCCGGTCTTATTCCTCCATGAAGCTCGCGAGTAGCGATGCGCGGTGGAGAAACTCTGATTGGAGGAACATTGACCATCAGGAATCCTCCCCCGGAACCAACGCCTCCAACAATGATCTGGGGTATGGGGAAGACACTATTCCGTACCATTGTCTATTTTTATTGGCCTATGCTGCCATCTTTCTGTTATGGTTGCTTTAAAGTTCGCTTTCTTCGCCGAAGAACCATGCAATCCCTCCAGTTGGGACGCGGAGTTCGAGATTCCTCTTTCAAACCCTGTCGCTGCTGCATCCCAGCCGCATCTGCAGGTGCAGCTGCTGTTATATATTATGGGAGGTCCTCCCAGCGAAGAACCTGGGCTCTGCGTAGGGAAAAACTTCTGCTCTTTCCTTCCACGAAGTTTCGTTGCGTCGGTCGAGAACTTCGAGTTTGAACGATCAGCGAATGCGATCCCTTCAAGTTGAAGTATTTATTGCCAGATAGTATTGCCGGGATATACGAGGTCAACCTTTGACCCTGTTTCAAGATGATGAATAAAACAAGAGCGTACAATTGGTGAGAGCTGCTAGCTAATATAAGAATATACTACCGTTCAGCATTGACAGGTCTTAGGTACATCTCGCTCGTGGCAGCATCTTGCATGGTGCTCTATGGATATGATGCCTCCGTCTACAATTCTGTTCAAGGCTCGAAGCATTGGGTTGCTTATTTCAATGATCCGGATAGTGAGCTGATTGGTGCTGTTAATACGGCTTATAATGTCGGAGCCATCATTTCAGGGTAAGTCCTACTAGTTCGGCAGCTCCAGCTGCTCGCTTCTACCTTTTATAACATGAAGAGCCTATGGAGTCATTAGCTAACCGACATCAGCTTCTTCCTCGGTGGCCCATTGGCAGATTTCTTGGGCCGAAGATGGGGCATGGGAATCGGCTGCTTCATCACCGTCATTGCAACTTTCATGCAGACATTTGCCCCGAAAGGAAACCTTGGTGTTTTTATCGCCGGGCGTGTTCTCATCGGGATCGGGCAAGGAACCGCCTTGACCGCGGGACCTGTCTACATTGGCGAACTTGCTCCCATCCATATCCGAGGAAAGATCATGGCTTTCTGGCAGTTGTTTTATTCGGTCGGTTCATTCATCGCATATTGGATAAACTACGCATGCTCTTTGCACCGAGCAAAGCTCGGAGATTGGGATTGGAAGGTGTGATCTTCCCCAAAACGTCACCAACAACATATCACTGACATCTCTCTAAGACTGTAGTAATCTTTCAGATGATGGTGCCAATACTGATCATGACCCTCCTCCCATTCATTCCAGGTAAGCCAGCTTATCAGAAATTATTCTCCCCTACTCCATTCAGGCGTCGAACAGTTTATTTTCACGAGACTTGAAAACCCCTAAGCTCTCTCAATTGACACAACACTAACCCCTTGGTTCCATTCCCAGAATCACCTCGCTGGTACATCCAACACGGAGGCCAAGTCGACAAAGCGCGCGCCTCGCTCCGCCGCGTCCGCGAAACAGAGCAGGACGTCGAAGACGAAGTGCTCATCATCCGCGAAGCCCTCGAGTTCGAAAAGGAAGCCATCTCCTCCTCCTACTCGGCGCTCTGGAAAGACCGCTCCGTGCGCAAGCGCCTCCTGCTCGCCTTCGTGCTGAACGTAGGCCAGCAGCTCACGGGCCAGGGAACCCTCAACACGTACTCGACGGCCATCTACAAGAAAGTCTTCACGTCATCCAGCACGATCGCGCTGATCAACGCGCTGAACGCGACCTTCGGGATCCTCTTCACGCTCAACGCCGTGTGGACCGTTGACCGCTTCGGGCGCAAGGCCCTGCTCATCGTCGGCGCGATCGGCATGTCGGTCTGCATGCTGGTCGTCACTGAGGTTGGGCTGCAGACGCCGACGCTGCACGGTGGCTCCAAGTCACATCCCGTCGGCATCGCCATCGTCTTCCTGCTCTTCTTCTTCAGCTTCTTCTACAAGCCGTCTTGGGGCGCCACGACTTGGATCTGGACCGCTGAGGTGTTCTCCATGAACGTGCGCGCCCAGGCCGTGGGTATGAGTAGTCAGATGCAAAACGTTGCGAACTCGATCTTCCAGCAGTTCTTCCCAACTTTTCTGAAAAACTGTGGCTTGTATGTCCCCTTCCCTCCCCTTCACTTCTCCACCCTCCCCTTTCTTCAAAACCCAACTAACCCCACCCCAGCAAAACATTCTACTTCTTCTTCGCCATAAACATCTGCCTCGCAGCATTCGTCTGGTTCCTAATCCCCGAGACCAAGAAAGTGTCCCTGGAAGAAATAGACGTAATATTCGGCGGTTCGAACCATGTGGAGAAGGGAGGGGATTTGTTGCACGTTGAGGTATGTATACTCCCTACCCCACCCTACCCTACCTACCTTACACTACTCTACCTACATTGCCACTTATAACAAAATCATACCTATCTATCCAAACCAAGACAAGACAAACAAAGCTAATCCAAATAACAGGATGCCCATCATGCCACGGAGATCAAGAGATAAGATATGAAGGATCTTGGCCAAGATTATCCTTGAGAGGTTAAGAACTCCTACTGTTATCGTTTTGCATTCCTTGCAAGTACTGTAAGTTTCGTCTGCTGGGTAAGTCGATAGGTATTCTAATGTTATTACTGTTTTGGATTCTCGGACATGTTGTGCAATTTAAATTATGCCAATGTATTCGCTGGCTGTTTGGATTCGTCCTCGATTTTACGATAGTGTATTGCACTTTGATGGGCTACATTATAAGAAAAGTTAACGCTGGGTTTGCAAAGATACCGAGTGCGTCTACCGTATAAATTAGGATAGTGCCCCACCCCGCACTGTAGCCCCCTTTTGATATTACCCCAGGTCTAAAGCCATTACCTGTATGGCGCTAGTATTATAACCCTAAGACTTATATTGCCCCAACTCTTCTTATACCGGATGGATAAAGGCGGCACTCTTGTACCAAGGTTGACTTTTAAGGTCTCCCGCGGCCAGGCACATTATAATCTAGTGCTGCTTAGAGCCCAGGGGCACTATCCCAATTTATACGGTAGAACACCAAGTCATAGTGGACGCTAGCAATTCATGTATTTCACTGAACGAGAGAGTTTTAGAAGAATGTAATTGTACGCCCTCGTAACGACAAAGGAAAATAATAAAGTAGTCTCCCTGTCTCAACTGTATGCATAAGAACACAACGCCACACTACACTATACTACACTCCTGTTCCGTAGATGCTAAAGCACAGCATCACATCCATCTGCGGAGTTTGAGACTATCGGACCCATAAAGCTTCAGCCGAAGCTGAGCAAAAAGCTGACATGAGTGCGGCTGAAACTCTACAAGTCCCATTGGCAAATCAAACTGTAGCGGTCCATTTGACTTTTGAATGATTTCCAGCTCCATCTTCAAAATCAGGAAGGTCACTGATTCCATGCATAGCGGCAGTGCCCAACGTCCGTTTGGGCATCGCAAAAGACTCACCTCGATGAGGTACGTGAATCCGAGATGTGTTTGGTGAATATCGGCTGGGAAGATGAATCTGAAGGATATTAGTTACTTAATTCAAGGAAACAAATAGCAGCACCAACCTCATCTCCACGTTCATCTTGAATCCATTGGGTCCGTCCATCGTTGACTCCATCGAGACCAGTAGTAGCATGGTTTTGCGCTGTGTTTGGTCTTTGAGCTTCTTCGTCAACTCCGGTTGCGCCGTAAATTGTCTCACCATCTGTAGCACTGGGGCCCGCGGAACCCGTCGTAGGCGTTACGTGAGACCTTGGTGGATGCCACGTGTGTTTTCTGACGACCCTTCTTGCAGTTACGAACATTGCCAGGCTCAAAATACCGAAGATTGAGAGGGCGAGGAGTGTCCACAACAATATACGCACAGGTCCTGATATGTTATGGATATCGCGATTGTCAATGGTGGCTTTAGTCCCCTTCAACGAGGAACCCTTTACTTTGGATTTGGGCTGTAGACGGAAGCGAGCAACCCCATTCAGCGCAAGATCTGGGATGCTGTCGAGCTCGTCATCGTCGCCACGCCGGTCAAAGTTTAGCCATTCCTGCGATTCCAACCACTCCACCCACGTTTCATACCTTGATTCCGTTACGTCCTGTTCTTCGATGGTCGGAAGGGGAGCATCGGGCAGGTGCTCAAGCGACGAACCACCGTGTCGTTTCTCGACGGGTGAACAATCTGGTAAGTCGGGATGATATTGACAGTAAGGAGGAAGGGTTTGAGCAGTATCAGTCCCGGGCGACCCAGATACATCAGATACGCCACGAACAGTGCCTTTTGAACAGTTTTCAGGAAAGTATTCGCAGTAAGAAATCTGCCAGGACAGCAGCTGCTGGGGAGCACGACGAATAATGTTTAGATCACATAGCTCATCTTTAGGGAATTCACGACAGAAAGAAGCTACACTCCAGAGTTGTTCAAGCGCGTGGTGGCGACACTCTCCAGTCCGACATGAACGAGGATCTCCTTTCAAGCCAGGCAAGACGAGTTGACGCGGTAAATGCTCCACGAGTAGATTTCCATCAGCTACGCCATGTTCAGGCAGCCGCAGATCAATCTGACTTTTGACAAAATTGTGTTGAGCGGACTCTGAGAACTGTGCAACACCCAGAGACGTTGTCGTGGGTTTGTTGCTAAGAAGCATCGTCGCAGGATAGAGGACGGTGAGGACGAGAAGTGACCCACAGGTCCACTTGAAAGCACTTCGCATGATGGACATGCCGCTTTGTTTAACTCGAGGCCCGGAGGGATGAAATTTCGGAGCTGAGGGGCCTCGGTGAGCGAAATACATTTGAAGAGAGGGGATGAGCTTTACCAACTGCACCAAGCATGTTGAGAAGCGTGCGTTCTACCTTCGTAGGCGAGAAGAAGCTGGTTTGAGGATAGTGATAGCCAAAATGTTTGTGGGTGATGATGATGGCAATGCTATGGAGAGTCTAAATGATGAAGCAAGCACCGTCTATCACTGGCCTGTTGTCGTGCTGTGTAAAATTGATGATTTTCGAACGATACTCTGGGGCGAGGAAGGACCAGCAACGCACGACGATGATAGATAGCGTCAAAGCTTATAAGAGAGCGAGTCGGGATGTTGGCAGGTACATATCGAGTTAAGTTAGGAAGGAAAGCACGACTGGCTGTCTGCTAGCACGGCAATAACGAAGGGAGAAGGATCGGAACACAACTCGGTTCGAAATTTCTCTAAATCGACGTTCTATATCAGAATGAGCCAAATAATGAGTTCATAATGATCATGCGTTCGTGCGGGATATCATTGCTACAAACCATGCGCCGACCCCCCTTGCCCAAGCCCAAGCCCGCCTTGCAGAGAATTACTCGCAAACGCGACGCCCGCATTCGCCCAACTGTCTGTAGAAATGTTCCCCATGTGATCGAAGCTAGCTTGTTGAACGAATCCTGGGGGGCTATGACTGTTACGGGCTATCCCATCTATGCGGTGCATCCTTTGATGTAGGGAAACGAGCAGTGGCTCAACCTGAGCTTCAAACCCTGATAAGAGAGCTTTTGAGTCGTCCCAGCGGTGACCTAAGATCCTCAAAGTTTCTTTAATGTGCTTTACGCACTTTATACTTCGATTAACGTTGTCAAGTCCAGCGTTCGATGGTAGAGGTGGTGGTGGTGGAGTACCCGGAATTACTGGGGTGTAAGGAAGGACGCCACTTAGAAGTTGATCCTGGTCTGACATTAAGACAGCAAGGAATTGGCTTCCGACGAAATAGACTCGGAGTGCGTCATGGTAAGTGTAGAATGCAATGTTGATCGGGTCTCTGCTGATAGGAAATATTTTCTGCATATAAGCAATGCTGTACTCGAAAATCAAGGTTTTCGCATATAGTGACAGATTTGGTATACGGCACGAGGGTGAAAGGCAGTAGACGTAGCTGTAAAGGAGCTCAAGGTCGAAGAAATCCTTGAACAAGAGTGGTAAGCTTTCGGGAAATGATTCCGACCATTCCCGCATTTCCTGACAGATTTGCCAAATGTAGGTGTACTCATTGCGAAGAGGAGATCGACCAGATTGAAATAGCTCTTGATACCAGGATGACTGAACACATCGTAGTTGGAACAGTAAATCTGCAGATTCAAGCGAATGTGGCCCAGTAAGAGATTTTGCAGCAGCACTTGACGTTAATCCAAGGGATAGCGACGGAAAATCTACGCTCGTAGAATCATCTGTAAAGGATAGGGATCTCGCGTGAACCATGCTGATAGACCTACGTCCGGGTAAGCTTACGGGCTACGACTTGCATAGGCTCTGTAACTTACCTGTCAAGGGAATAGACACAATAGAATATTCTACGCCGCATTTCCGCGGTTTTCTTATCAAGTTGCTGTTCTTTCGGGGGGTCCTGATGAAATCCCAGGTCTACCACAGCGCGGCAAGCAAAGCCAATCAAGTGCCAACTATCGAAGTGGGCAGGATCAAGCATAGAGTATTGCACGAGCAAGAGTAGGGCCTGGATTTGAGAAACATAGCCTGGCATGAGGACCTTATCCGCATAACGTAAGGCGCGTCCAACCCAAAGAACACCATCTACGTAAAGTGCGTCTCTATGACTTCGAGATTGAGCTGTAGACGCAATAGCGAACACAAAGTATAGTAGCCAATACTCAAACTCGGTAACTGGACGGCCATTTTCCTGATACGTAGCATCGAGGGCGTTTAGCAGCGCTGTTTCCGAGAATACGGGGAAGAGAGCATAAACGTGATCAAGATAATACTGGATTAGCACCATAGCCGCTGGCCGTGACGGAAGTTGAAACGGTTGCGACTCTGGCAGGATATCATTGTTTGTGGCTGCAAGAATCAGACGCGCAAAGGTCATGTTTGATGTTGTAGACTCAAAGTCTCGAGTAGTGGCATTCACAGACCTGGACTACACATCAGCCTCGGAAAGGGGAAGTAAGCAGGAATGATAATGATCATGTATACTAACAGAAAGCCAAAGTCCGATACAAGTTCATTCACATCAGCTGCTTCTCTCCGCCTGGCAGCCTTTCCGTGGATAGCGGCGCGGATAGTAGCAAGGGAGTCTTTACGATCTGGCATTTGAAATGGAGCGTCAATGTCATGCATAGCCACTGATGCCTTTCGAGATCTGGCATAGGCCAGCCTCCTCTCAAGTTTCTCGACACGTGATTCGAGTGAAGCAACATAGCTAGAGACAAGAGACAGAGAACAGAGAATTAGCTTTGAGTTCCGGGACTAGAAATCCGACATTTGAATTGGGGTGAAATTCACGAACCTTCTTTCCTTACCCTTTGCAAACTGGTCGTTGGCACTCGAGCATTCACCGGCACGCCCGGATTTTTCACACGCAGTGCATGCTGGTAGTTTACCATCGCACTTGAGATCGTTAGCCAGCCATGCCGTCTATTATGGGGGAGAGTTGTCTCAAACCTTGATCTTTGCAGCGCGACCTGTTTCTTCGATTAGCGCTTGCAAGACAACAATTGAGAATAGCTATGGACTCACATCTCGAGCACGCAGAAACTGGCCTCGACACCCTCAACAGAGGCGTATCAGCCACACTCGGACTTGGTCGAGGCATCTCTTCTTTTGTTCTTCACACTCTCTCGAATTTAGATTCAAGCCTCTGAGGAATCAAGGAGCTCAAAATTCACATCTTCCCCAGGTGGAGGTTGAGCAATCAGTCAGGCTCACTCACCCCTTCAAGCTGATATTGACGGTGGCGAAGAGCTGCAGTCGATAAATATTACCGCATTCTTCTTTACGCAGAAGCACTCGGGAACAGTTGTACGTGGTGTTGAGACTTGCAAAGACTGAGGCGCTTGTTCGGGGATCGAGATATGGCAGGCCCCGTTGCAGCGGTAATAATGGAAGGAAGGAACGGCCAGATTGCAACTCCTGCCTGGCAATGCCGAGCGGAGGGCACCACTTCAGGCTACTTCGATTCGAGCTTGACTGGAGTGTTATTGTGTCTCTTTTGGTCACCGATGCAATGGCGCAAGGCTCTAATATGGAGTAATATATCTAATATGATCTGTACGACGTGAAACCTGATGTAGCGCGCGCGCCCACACACATCAAGTGATTCTGGAAGTCTTCTGTGGGACAAGGGCGTACGCAGCACAGGCAGGGACAGGCAGAGGCGTCAACACCACAAAAACTGTACTTGTACTGTACTGTAGTCTGTAGGGAGTGGAAGATCAGGACCAAGCTGCGACCATGCAATGAACAACTTTGCTTGCTACATATACCGGATGACCGACAACACAGTCTACTGGAGTACTGTAAGGAGGATTTGGTACAGCCTCTGTTGAGCTAAGGGTTTGACCTTTTGAGTGGAGTGGGTGGTTCAAGACGAAGGATTCCACGCGTATTTCACCGTGCTAGTGCTACTCGAGATATAGATATACCTACCTCTAGGCTCTACCTTACCTTACCTCGCCTCGCTTACCTTACCTTAGGTCCGGACGTGAACGCGGATAGGGTCTCGTGATGGCGATAAGGGTTGTTGGTGGGGGTGGGGGTCGGGGTCGGGTTCAGCTTCAGGGTCGGTTCAGCTTCAGGGTCGTCGTCTTGTCCTTCCCTGGGCTGGCCGCTAGAACAATTCCCGCACTATACCATGCATTTCTATATTGCAATTGCCTACTGCGTGCCCTCGTCCACAATAATCCCTTTGTTTGTCCACCGAGTCCGATTCTAAGAACAAGTCCAAGTCCTTTTCCGAGTCGCAAGTGACAGCGAATTCTTCCTTTCATCTAGGAGCGGGATCAATTATTAGCTATTCTTAGATATCTAAGAATAGCTAAGGGCACGCCTTCTTAGCACCGCGGTGAACATTCCGACGGATTCCCTGGGAGGAAGGCGATTAAAATAATAAAAAGAGGAAGGAGAAGGTGAGGAGGAGACCTAGACAATTGAAGTCTTAGAATTGCAATCACAACACTAAAGAGGCTGGTGGTGGAGGAGGGAGGAGGGAGGAGGGAGGGTGTAGAGGGAATTGGGCGGTAGAATCCAAATGTTGAATCAAATTTCAGGAAGCCAAATTTCACTGTTAGGAGCTTTCCGCTCCGCTTTCTGCTGCGCCTAAAGCTCTATAGCCTAAAAGGGGTTAATCCGGCTGCCACTCCCACTACACTAGCTGTTATTGGCTGAGTAGACGCAATTTATTATCCGAGTCTGTGCCCCCGAGCCCCCATCCATTTGCGTGTGTGCGTGCGTCTAGTAAGAGAGAGTTACAGGAAACCACCTGCAAAATATACTATTGTACCCTTAAGTATATTTAAGCTTTTTGTATATAACCACTTAGAAGCTAATCTAATATAATAACCTCTTTTTCTCTAGCTGCCTTTCCACTACTACCCGCTTATAGCTTCCCTTTCTAGAGTTCCTAGATCTGCATCTTCTTTTTATTTCTCTCTAAGATCCTCTCCTTAATCTTGCTGCCTTTTACTAAAAGCATATAATAAAAAGTAATAATGTTTTTATTTCCTTATTTATAATATTGGCTAAAGATCTATAAAACCTAGAAAAGATAGTACTCTAGTTCTAGTAGGGTAATTATAAGAATATCTTTTAATGTAATACCTGTTCTAATAGTAGAGTTTATAGCAACTAGATACCTTAGCTTATAGCTATTTTTATCTCCCTTATTCTATCTATTTATCTGTTTTTGCTTATTGCTATTACTTAATGCTTAATAGATAAGATAGATATTCTCCTTTAGGATTTTAAGATTTTCTATTAAGTACTAAATTTATTAGCAGATAACTATATTATTAACTAGATCTTAACCTATCTAGTATATAAACTTAGCTCTAAGGAAGAAATAGCTAGAAAACACCTAGCATTCTAGATTTTCCTTATAATCCTTAATATCTTACTAATTAATCTTAATCTTTTTAATTGCATTAAGTTTTATAGAACCTTTTAAGATAGATTTCCTATTACTAAAAAATGAATATATACTATTAGCCTTAGACTAGGGAGCATATTTAGGTCCTCTAGCTGTTTTGGACTTAGTACATTTAAGGGGTTAGTGTTTTGAATAATGCAATTCTATAAGATTATATAATTGCCTGTTTTTATTATAGAGGTTAATTAATCCCAGGAAATTTGTAGCTATCTGCTTTAAGTAGTACTTGCTAGAATAACTTTTCTTAGCTTTCTCGAAACTATTAAAAGTATTCTAGCCTTTTCCTCTATTAATATGCTTTTATAATTGTTCTTGCAGTCTAGCAGCTTAGTCTTAATTAAAAGTATATTTTAAGGCATTAAGGGCTCTTATAATATTATTACTATAGTTATATATAATATCCTTTTAAAGATTTAAAGGTATAGAGACAACTCTAGAGCTATCTAGCATTCTTATCTTTAAGGTAGCGCGTATAAAAGTTCTATTAATATATAGCGTAATAGACTAAAGAATCTCTATACCTATAGTAGGATTATTATTCCCCTTTAAATAGTTAAGCTATTCCTAATTAAGACCTGCAATTCTCTTAGCTGTCTCTAAATTATTGCTTAGCTAGTTCTATAACTCTTTATTATACTTCTAATATAGTCTCTCTATTAGCTGCGCTAGTCCTATAAGATTGCTAGGACTATTATTTATTAGAGTACTACTATAGAACTCTAGCTTTATATTCCTAGCAACTTTAATCAATTTACCTTTACTATTATTAAAAGGCATTTATAGTATTAGATACAGCTTATATAATGCCTTAGTTGCTATAATTGCTATTAAAGTCTTTAATATCTCTAGATATTACAGGTGAAATTTATTATAGGCTATCTTAGAGTATATAATAGTTAAGTATATTAATTTATGCTTTTCTGCTAGAGGGGTAAATAGTTTCCTAGTTCTAGGCCTTAGTGCCTTAGGCTGCTTTATCTACTATTCTCTAGTTTGCTAAAATGGTGTAATAAATTTAGATTACTATAAGTCTAATAAGCATATTAATATAACTCTACTATTATAGGCTCGAGCCTTAATATTAAATGTGGGGATGCCCTTATTATTCTTAGTAATATTAACTTAGGCCTTTATTAAGTCCTAGATATTCTCTAAAACAATATTTAAGCTATAGATATTCTTAATAACAAGTCTATAATCTTTAGAAGTTATAAGATGCTACTAACTATAAATGTATATCCTTGCCTCTTCTATTATAATAGGGAGAAGTAGTACTAGTACTAATACACTAGTGCATCTATAGAGCAGTCTTATAAAATGGCTTAGAGACTTTTTAGTATATAGATAATTAAAGCCTATCTCCTTTAAACATTTTTTATTGTTTAGATATAAATAGTAGCTATTATTATTATATTAGTTTATATATTAGCCCTTATTGCAGTAGATATTCTTAAATATAATATTAAAAATATTCTATATATACTAGGTCGCAAATATTAATATTAACTTGCTAATTTCTATAATATATCTAATATAAAACAATTCTATAGGCCTATGCTCCTCCTTTAAGACATGTAATACTAAGCAGGCTTGCATCTAGAGAAGCTTATAACTAAAGTACTTTATTAAAACTAAATATTCTAGTTTCTATTTTAAAAAGTTAAAGTGAAAAAAATTATATATTTCCTACTACTTCTCTAATAATATATATTCTATTACTATACCCTATAATACTTTAAGCATTCTAATCTAGTTAGTATATTTATAAGCAAGGGAATATATAATAATATATATTAATTCTATATACTCCTCTAATTTTTCTATACATTTTAATTTTTTTGCCTTAAAGTCTTTATCTAAGTCACTTTCTAGTTATATAACTTTTTCTAGAAACTTTATATTTTTTATAGTAGTTTCCAATTCTTTATTAATATTTATTAGTATAGCATCTCCTACTAGAATGCTTATATCTTTAGCTTTTTCTATAATTAGCTTAGAAGCAAGATTTTTATATAGAAAAAGCTATTTATAATTGCTATTATAATCTAAGTCTAAAACATTTTCACTTCTATTATTACTATTAGGACTAGCAGGACCTATAGAAAGGATATTTTAAGTATTATACATATTAGAGTAATAAGTAAAAGATAAGATATCTTAAGGGGCGAGTGTAGAAGTAGTAGGCTTTATAGTAATAGATTAAGTTTCAAATTCCTTAAATTGGCTAATAAGACCACTAGTGTCTAGAAGGCCAAATTCTAGAATAGTAAGTGAGTTATAATTAAAAGGAGAATTTAAGAAGTTAAGATCCCTACTAAGATCTTTATCTAGATAAGATAGGGCTAGTTAGTAGTTTTCTTATATTACAAGTTAGGCGAGCTTTAGAAGGTTAGGTTTGCAAGCTATATATTAAGGAGCATATTTTAGAGATAGTTAAAAGTTATTATTATTAGATTAGAGGTACTAAAGCTATAATTTGAGTGAAGTGTTAATTAATACTTAGTTTTATAAAGTATTTAGTATAGAATAGAACGCATTCTTTCTATTAATACTAAAGTACTAAGGTGGATTAGGTAGTAAATAGCTTATAAACCTAAAATTGCAAGCTACTAAATTGTAATTAAAAATAAGTTTCACCTAGCAGCCAAATGCATTATAATTTAAGTAATAGGCGCCGATTTCTTTAACTAACTTATATTTGTATATATTATTCAAGATTATAGTAACTAGAAGGGACTTGAAATAGTTAGCTAGTTTAAGTGTAATAAGATCTGCCTTGCATATCTTAATAATAATATTAAGCTAAGCAAGATTTAGAGTCCCCTTAAATAGTAGAGATAGAGAAGAATAGCTTATAATATCTTAGTCTTCTACTTCTAAAAGATTATTATTAGTATAAGCGCAATAGAGAGGTAGCTTATTTTATTTACTAGAGAGAAGATTATTTATCTCTATCTAACTAGTATTAGCAAGTTCTGCTTTTATAGCTATAAGTGTAATAGAATAAGATTTAATTAGAATAGTCTAAGCAGAATATAAAGTCTTCTTAGAGGCTAAAGGTAAAGAAGAAGAGCTTATAATATCTTAATCTTTTACTTCTAAATAGCTATTATTAGTATAAGCGCAATAGAGAGGTAGCTTGTTTTGCTTACTAAAGAGAAGATTATTTATCTTTTTATAACTAGTATTAGCCGCTTCTACTTTTATAGCTATAGGTGTAATAAGATAAGGTTAATTTTAAATAGCAACTACCTCTATTAGACTAGCATTAATAGATTCTACTTTAGTAACTATAAGTGTAATAGAATAGGATTAAATTGGAATAGCAACTGCCTTTATTTAAATAGTATTAGTAGGTTCTACTTTAGTGGCTATAAGTGTAGCTAGAATAGCTTTAGTTTAAGCATTATTAGATATTCTTATATATTAGATTAGTAAAGTTATTCTTATAATCTAGGGAGATTTATATACCTAAATTGGAGTTGGCCATTATATATATAAGTGAAATTCACTCTACTAGTGCGCTACTAATTATATATTAGAGAAGGTCTATATATAAAAGAACTAATAGAGAAAGATTTAATTATATAAGATAAATATCTTTTTTATAAGGTTGTATTTTCGATACAAAAGAAGTATATTATAATCTAATAGCAGAAATAGAAGCTAGTATTATAAGCTTGCTTTATCGAGGAGAGTTTGAGCTTAGACTATTAGATAAGTGTAACTATTAGAGTTTAGCGCTATTCGGATATAGGTTGTATCGCTTACAAAAACGCTTATATTATCTTTGAATGCTTATAATATCTTTATAATTTTATAATCCTTTTAATAACTACTAATACTCTAATCGCTTAACCTTTAGCTATATTATTAATGCAATAAGCTTAGCTCTTCTTATAATAAAATATATACTATATTATAATCTTCTAGTAGGTAGCAAATTCAGCACATTCTATAAAGATAAAGCTAATATATAACTATTAGGAGTTGCAAGCAATATATATATAATAATTAAATTCTTAATAAGCTAACCTTCACAATTATTAAAAGATCTTATTATACTATTAAAAGGCTAGACACAAGGTGAGTTTATATTTTATATTGCCTTATATATATATACTCTACTAACTCCATTTCTATTTAGCACTAGCATTATAAGCTTCTTAGCTACTAAGTCTTATATAATAGCTAGAGTCTCTAGATAATTAGTTATTATAGCTAAAGGAGCTAGGAAATAATAACTTTAAAGATAGATAGGGCAGGAATATATTAAGAGTTGAACTACAGGCAATAGATATATACTATAACTCTACTAGCTAGATAGATCTCGAATTAGCTATTCTAATAGTTATAGGCAGTAGTATTACTACTAACTAATATGCGAAAATTTAAAAGAATACTATACTGCTTAAACTAGAAGGCAGGAAATTTAGTATAAAAGAGTATAATAAAATGGTGTAGAAGGTTTATAAAGCTATCTTTAAGAACTTATATGCCTCTAATAAGACTATAGAACGCCTGCTTGCCGCCTAGCAAATATAAGTTTATGCGACACTATATATATATACACTAAAGGGCATTAATAAAGTCAGAAAGGGTTAGAGTAATATAAAGATAGAATAGAAGAGAAAGAGTGTAAAGATAAAGAAAGATCCTACTAAATTAGAAACTTCTAGTAATAATAGCTCTTATATACAATCTGCTACTAGTAGAAACTTAAACAGTATAGTATTAATTTTAAGCTCGAAGAAACAAAAGTATAATAAGAGTAATAATTGGATTGAACAGGCTATTAAATTTGCGCTAGGCACTAAAAATCTAACTCTTAGTATAATAAGTAAGCAAAGATTAGCTATTAAAAGGACTTTAGTTATTAAGTTAAATAAGGACCTTAAAGACTAGAATGCTCTCTTATTCCTTTATATTAGACTATTAGGTTTTATTGCTAATAAGTATAGTAATAGAAGCTTAAGGAACATCTAAGCTAATCACCTATTATTATATAATTTGTTATTAATAATAGTATAAATGCACTTAGTATATAATGTCTTAAAAGGGAAGAGAGTAAAGAATGCTTAATGCCTTATTTAAGTTATAAAGAATAAGCGTATATATCTAATATAAACTAATAAGGATTTAATATTTGTAGTAGGAACTATAAAGGCTAAAGCAAAGGCAGCTAGACTTGGCTCGAGAATAGTATTATATTTAAAGAGAAACACTAAAAATAGCTAAGAGACTATTAATATAAAGATAATAGATAGGTAAGTGTAGAAATAAGAATTTATAAATTAGAGGAAATAGGGACTTGTATTATTAAGACTATAAATGACTTTAGTCTAAGCAGTCTAGTGAACCTATAAAAATTAGAATTAGAAGAAATACTTTTAAACTAAAGAAAATAATAATAACTTATTTATATATTTATAATAAGACTCTAATTGCTTACTCGACGCTACACTATAAAACTCTAGTTGCCTGCCTAACACTATACTATAAAGCTCTAGTCGCTTGCCTAATACTATATAGTAAAGCTCTAGTCGCTTGCTTAACTCTATATTATAAATCTCTAATGCTCGCTCGACTTAATCTAAACTTCTAATACTATAACTTCACTTAAAGTATTTTAAAAATAATAAACAACTATAGTTCCTTAAATAAAGAACTAAAGCAATTTATATTTATTAAGTACTTAGCTAATTGAAAAATATAACTTAAAATAAAATAAAAGAAGAGAATATTTAAATATCAAATATTATATTATATAAGCTAAACTAGAAAAATATACTATAAAAGTCTATATAAGAATATAGGTCCTAATTATTATATACTAACCTCTATATTCTAAAAATTTAGAAGATTCTAATAATAAGAGTATTAGAAAAGCAGCTATAGCTAAGTAATATCTACTAAAAGATAAATAAGAAGCTTAAAGCAAGTATATAACACATTTTAAGATACTAAGTAAGAATATTCTATACTTATAATCTGCAGCCAAATCAAAACACCTTGCTCTAAGCTCCCTAATTGTTATGCTTACTAGATTCTACTATCTTAGCCTAAAGTAGTAGGTGCTAGTATTAAACTCTTATAAAGCATATAGAAAGAATAAACATTATACTTATTTTTTAAATAGTTCTATAGTATCGACTTGTTTCTATATATAGTAGTTCTTAATACACTTTAGCAATTAGAATATTAGTATATAATAGATTGGAAGCTATTAATATAAGTAGCTGTATAGTTTTTATATTATCTCGATAATAAGAAGAGCTTAGTGAAGTAGCAATATGCCTTGCTATAATACTTTAGAACCTAAGTATAATCTTTAAGATATAATCTAAGGTATTATAAAGAGTAGAACTTGAATAGATAACTTAGATATATATTCTATAGTTATAAAGTAGTGTATAAATAATATAAAGTAGAAGTATCTAGGTGCTTAAGTAGACTATTAGAACGAGAGGCTAAATAAGTGCATATTATTCTAGGATAAGAGAACCGCCTTTTTAGTATTATAGTTATTATATTTGAAGATATAAACTCTCTAAGACCGACTTAGATTATAGGTATTAGGCTTATAGCTTTCAAATACTAGAAGGTATTATAAGGAAGAGAGACTAAGAAGTTAATAAAATCCTTAGTAGTTTAGATATTATTACTTATATTAGATAGCTTACAGAATATAATAGAATGTTCTTCTATAATATTTAATTATAAATTAGACATATTGCTAGAGGTAATAGTAAGGATTGCATTTAAGATATTCTTATTAGTTATCTCATTTTTATTATTGCCTATAGACTTAATATCTAAACTAGTAGCTAAAGTATTTAGAGGAGTATAACTAGAAGATCTAGAGTTAAGTATATTTAGGTTAGCTTAGAAAAGGGCTAGATCTAATAGATTATTATCTAGTTTAGACTAGCTAGATATATTAATAATATCTATAGAATTAATCTTATTAGATAGTGGCTATAATATAGAACTAGATAAAATAGAGCCGCTAGTAGTAGATGCTAATTAGTGGTTATAAATATAACCTAATTCTAAGAAAGCTCTACTAGAAGATAGTAAGGGAGTTGTATACTTTAGACTTAAGAGTATACTACTAAGTTAGTAGACCTTTCGCTTTTATAGAATTAATAGGTTCTAATCTAAAGAACTTAAAGCTATAATAGATTATTAGTAACTATTTAAGTGAAGATAAGAGTTTAAAAGGAGATAAAACTTACTAGTATAAATAGAGACTAATGTATTATATGCTTTATAAGCGGAATCTTGTTTCCACTTATAGTATATAGCAAATTTTAAATGTCTTATTATATTATTAAGGTCATAATTAGAAATCGAGTGTTTATAACCCTTTAAGATAGCCTTCTCTATAATTTCTACTATTATAAATGTGGGGTTAAAAGCGGGAATAGTTTTTAAGGTATATAAGAAGTCTTCTTCAATTTAAGCAATAGAGAAACTGCATTTAGTAATTGTTTAGACTAGAGGGAACAAGTTCTATATACCTTAGCTTATTATAGATTATTATAATAAGAAGGCAGTTATATTACTAAGAGTATAGTTAGGAGTCTCTCTTAGTGCTAGGGAAACTATTAGAAGAAATGCATATATATAATAAGATAATAGATTAAAATGTTTACTTATAGTAATAGAAATAGAATCTTATAGATTTTTAACTTGCTTCTTTTATTACTATAGCTTCTATAAAGCTAAAGTCTTTAGAAGCTATTATTAGGCAATTCTAATATTGCTTTTAGTAAGATTCCTATCTTTGCCTTTTAAGAGAGCCTATTACTAAATCTCCGATTTTATAAATCTTATAGGCCTAAGAGACTTGAGCTAAGATTGTATAATATTACTAGGCTAGTTAGAGTAGGTTCTAGGTGAACTAATATAAACTTCGAGTTTATAGTAGAGAGCATTGTCTACTTTAATAAAAGTAGAATATTAGAGTCGAAGACTATATAAATCTTTAAGGCTATTACTAATATAAAGCTTAGTGGCGCCTTTTAGGTATCCTTTTCGAAAATAATCTATACTTATAGTAATACTAAAATAAACTAGATCTATTAAAGATATATTTTATAAAGTAAGTCAAATGTTCTTAGAGCGCAAACGGTTTAATATATTAGTATATTGAAACATTTTATAAATAGTCTAGTTTATTTGATCTATAGATACAAGTGTAGTATCTAAAGTAGTACTCTAAGAATAGAAAGCAGAATATACTAGACAATTATAAAATTTATCTCGGACTATAAAGAAGGCATTATTAATAATCTCTTCTATAGAGGTACTTAAGTCCACTGCAAAAAGGCCTTATTAGAGCCTAACTATAATAAGAGAGAGAATAGGATTGAGAAGAAAGTCTTTAATATTAGTAAGCGCATTAATCCAAACATATCTAGGCTAATTATAAATGTTTTAATTATTGATTATTAATATAAAGAGGTATAGTTTCTTATATAGAGACATCTCTATTATTCTTAGATGTAATTATAGCCTTTCTTCCTCTCTCGCATTAGAGTGTAATAAGGATTATAAGATTAGAGAGCTTCTATAGTAGCTCTTTCTAAGAGATAAACTCCAAATCTCTCTATAATAAGTATTCTTTCCCTATATACCCTTAGGACCTTATAATATCACTAATATAACTACTAATAGTAGTATATAAAGATAGACTTAAAACTTTAGCTATTATAATATTAAATAGTATAGAATATATAAAAATAGTTAGCTAGTATAAGCCTACTATTAGCTAATATACCTGTATACTAGTCTAGATCTTATTTTATTTTAGAATATAAGTAATAAGGCTCTTCTTTTCTATTATAGCAAATTGTTCTATAATCCGAATTTCCCTATAAGCAGTAATATTAAAGTCTAGATAGTAAAGCTTTAGAATTTAATAGACTCTATTAATGCCTTATTCTAGCTACTTACAACTAAGCATAGAAGTTATATTAAGTAGAATTCTCTTATTATATAGATCTATCTAGATTGCATATAGCTAGATGCTATATAAAGCAGATATGCTTATAAAGCTAATAATATTATTAGTAGATAGAGTTTATAATAAACTATAATAAGTGAGTAAAAGTTAATTATATATTAGCTAAGAGGTGCTAACTTATATTTTAATATATTTATATAAAATATTATCTACTATTACCTCTATAAGTCATATTAGCGTCTAGTGCCTAGAGCTCCGCTAGTTTGCTAAAGAGTTATAAGGGCTTTATTAGCTCTTAGCTTATTTATATCTATAAACTTCTTAATTGCAAGAACTAATCTAGAAGTCTTAATAGGCTTTGCCTTAAGGGCTAATAGCATTATAGAATCTAAAGAGATATTAATATAAAAGAGAAGAAGATCTATAATTACTATTAGATATTATAAGTATAAATAAATAAAGTGAATTGAAATAGAAAGGAAGTAAAGAGTAAATAGAAGAAAAGGTAAGAATAAAGATAATTTTAGAAAAGAATATAAAGTGCTTACCTGTATAATATAGCAAAGATAAAGCTAGTGTTATAAGGTTAGTTATATTTATAGAATTAAGATAAGAAGAGAAAAGACTAGATAATAGTTTAGAACATTAGATAATCCTTAAGCGAAAACAGAATTGCATAGATATTAGAGGATAGCTAAAGGATAGTTATAAGTTAAAAAAGAGGTAGGAAATAGCATCGAACAAATAAGATAAAAGGGAAAGGTATAAGAGAAGATAGATAATATTATAGGAATAATTAAGTAATACTATTATATTAGAGTTTAGTCTTTAGAAGTAGACAGGCAACTTAATAAAGAAAAGTATATACAAGTTAATTATAGAAAGAATTATAATTATTCTTAATGTGTCGAGCAATTATAAGACATATGGAGTCTTAAAATCTATTAAGACTAAAATAATAAATAAAAGAAAGGCTCGAAAATCCTACTACTATAAGTAGATACTAAGATCGCATTATAGTTCCTAATTATTATCTCTAGTTAGATCAATTATAGTAATACTATCTAATAATAGTGTTGTAGATACTAAAAAGATAATATTATTATTTTAAATAGACAGAAGAGCAGAAGAAGGATTAATTGCTAGAAAATTAGCTAGATTCTAGAGGAGATTATAAAGAGTCGCTTAAGATTTAATAAAATTATTAGAATTAGCACCTTTATATTCTAAGGCTGCCTACTTAAAAGTGTTAGTATTAATAGAGTAAAGTAATAAGGGAATATACCTTTTTCTTATTTATATATAATATATTCTAGCGCCTCTTATTCTTTACTATATATTTATAACTAGTCTCTAATACAAGCATTATACTAATAGTAACTAGAGGTTAAGAATGTGTACTAAAGAACTTATAAGACTCTCTAATCTTTTCCTCCCTTCTTATATTCTAGTATATATAAGATATATCTCTTTTAAAATCACTAATATAATTAAACACTAATAAAATCCACTTTATCTAAGATTAGTTAAACTTAAGAATTCTTAGAAACATTAATATAATTCGAATAACTGCCTTTAGATTATTAAAAGAGTATTTATTCTTACTATTAACTAGGAATTAATAAGCTAAATAGAGACCCTATAATATAAGAATAATTTTATACTAAGGGCGCTAGATCTTAATAAGAGATAGAACTAAGGCGGGAAGGAGGCAAGAATATAAAATATAAAATATATTTATAAGAATAGAATAAACCTATTAGTAGGATTTATAATTGATAATGCTCTATTCTAGAAGCAGAGAATAAATATTCTAGATAATATTAGAAAACTTAGCCTTTAGGAAGTTAGCTATAAATATAGATTAAAACAGATAGGATGCTTTATATATATAGATGTAAATAGTATTATTAGTAGTAATGTCTACTAGTATAAGGATATAAATAGATTCTAGAGCTCTATTATACTCTTTAGTATCTAATAATTTAGTATAGCTAGATATAGCAAATAAGTGAAATACTATAATACTAGAAAGGACTACTTAAATAAGCCTTTAGCTAGAAGGTAATCAATTTATAAGTTGGAAGCTAAATAAAAGAGAAAGATAGTTAGCACAATTATTATAGATAGAATAGAAGAATTAGTATTAAGGGAACTTATAAAAGGAGCAACTAAGTAATAGAAATGTAAAGATAAAAGGATTTATTAATTCCTAGCTAAATATATCTAAGTATAAAAGAAGAAGTCTAGAGTTTATTTTATATATATAACTTATATAAAAAATGCCGGCTTATTATATATGCTCGATTATATAGAATGCCTATAAGCAAATTATTATATATATCTCTTTCCTCTCCCCTCTCCTCTTATTTATTACTCTTTGCTCTATACTATATACTCTCTACTCTTACCTTCTATATAACCTCTTACTTAAATTCTATGCATCTTATTAAATCTAGTACCTCTAATAGTATTGAAATAATTCTAGACTATTATTTGCTTATTCTCCACTTATAAAATTCTTATTTAATCTATAGACGCAAGAGAGGCAAGTAGTAGACAAATAGAAATATAGGCTGCTATATATAAAGAGACTACTTTATATAGAGTGTCACTTTTAAAGAGGGAAAGGCAGGACTACTAAAGTCTAATCCATTTTTAGCTTTATAATTATAGGTGTGTTTAATATAGAAGTGCAGATTATATTTAGTAATTAAGAAAGAAATAAAATATCTTTAGAGAGTATATACTACTAAGGGTAAGAATAGTTAGTAGAGGGTATTACAAGGAAATAGAGAGCTAGTAAAGAGTCTAAGCTATTTTTGGCTTTAGGGTTATTAGTGTAGCTAGAATAGAGATATAAAAGGGATATAATAGATCGGCTTATTTGCTTAGAGAGAGAGTATACTATTAGAGGCTAAATTGTTTATATAGAATATTGCATTTTAAGGGAAGATATATAAGTCTATAAAAGAGTCTGAGCTATTTTCGGCTTTAGGGATATTAGTGTAGCTAGGATAGAGATATAAAAAATATATAGTATTTAAGAGAGAATCAGCTTAGTTGCTTAGAGAGAGAGTATACTACTAGATGCTAGATTGTATATATAGAATATTGCATTTCAAGGGAGAAAATATAGAGCTAGCAGATTGTTTTTAGCTTTAAGGTGCTTTAAAGTGCTTTAAGGTGCTTAATTGCTTAGAGAGAGAGTACACTATTAGATACTAGATTATATATCTAGAATATTGCATTTTAAAGAAGGAAATATAAGGCTAATAGATTGTTTTTAGCTTTAAGGTGCTTTAAGATACTTAATTGCTTAGAGAAAGAGTATACTACTAGATACTAGATTATATATCTAGAATATTGCGTTTCAAGAAAGGAAATATAAGGCTAATAGATTGTTTTTAGCTTTAAGGTGCTTTAAGGTGCTTAATTGCTTAGAGAGAGAGTATACTACTAAATGCTAGATTATATATCTAGGATATTGCATTTCGAGAGAGGAAATATAAAGCTAGTAGATTGTTTTTAGCTTTAAGGTGCTTAATTGCTTAGAGAGAAAGTATACTACTAGATGCTAGATTATATATCTAGGATATTACATTTTAAGAGAGGAAATATAAAGCTAGTAGATTGTTTATAAGAAGTATTGCATTTTAAGAAAGGAAATATAAGGCTAGTAGATTGTTTATAAGAAGTGTCGCGTTTTAAAAGAGAAAATATAAAGCTAGTATCTTGTTTTTAGCTTTAAGGTATTTAGTTGCTTAGAGGAAAAGTATACTACTAGATACTAGATTATTTATAAGGGATATCGCATTTCAAGAAAGGAAATATAGAATTATAAAGGAGATCTAAATCTATTATTAGCTTCGAGTTCTAGGTGTTTCTACTATAAAGATATAATCTAAGAAAGAAGTAAAGCTTTCTTACTTTAAGATAGAATAGAATATTAGATTTCAAGGAGAGAAATATTATATTACTAAAAGGTGAGACCTATTTTTAATATTAGAACTAATCTTATATTTAGTAGAAAGGTGTGAATTGCAATTAGTAATAAAGAGTAGAATAGATCTTAATTGCTCGAAAAGATATTATGCTTTTATATTACAAGACTATAAATAAGAATACCTTATTATATATTTTAGATAGATATAAGACTCCTATAGAAGTTAGATCATTTTTGACTATAGAATCCATATGGGATAGTAGAAAATATAAGTTAAAGAAAAAGGGTTATAATAGTAAGGTTTAAAATAGAATTAATTCTAAGTAATTATAATATTAGATAGGGACCAAAAAGGATATATAAGAGAAAGTACCTTTATTTCTAGCTACTTATATACTTAAGTATATTTATTTAATTTTGGTTATAGTTAATAAATAGAGATAGAGTAATAAAGAATATAGATTATAGACTATATACTAGATGCTTACTAAGAATGCTAAGTAATTAAAGTAAGCGTTTTAGCAAGTAACTAAAATAGGTGAAGCATATATAAATTACTTAGTATATGCGCTAGATGCCTACTAAGAATACTAGGTGATTAAAGTAAGCGTTTTAGCAAGTAACTAAAATAAGTAAAGCATATATAAATTACTTAGCATATACGCTAGACGCCTACTAAGAATGCTAAGTAATTAAAGTAAGCATTTTAGCAAGCAACTAAAA
>QGMG01000459.1:0-28345 GCA_007825325.1 Lachnellula cervina | reverse complement strand
AGAGGGATGCGGGGAGGGTGGGGGTGTTTGGGAAAAGGATTGGGGAGACAAATGGTCTGGTAGTGTGTTAATTAAATGATTAAACTGGAGGAGGAGGGGATTTACGGGTAGTTTAGACGGGCCATTTCAGCGAGGTTGTCTACGATGTCGTAGGTGCTTGGCCATGGGAGGTTAGATGGATAATCTTCTGGGCGATGCTGAATATACTCGGGCGAGTTCTTCAGAATAAAATTCCCATATGCCTGTAATCGTTAGCAAAAGTCCAACAGATGCAAGGAGCTGTGGCATACACTAGGAAAACAATCCCTATCAAAGACAAACGCGTGCAGTAATTGCCCACTTGTCAACGGGAAAAGCAGCCAACTTCCCCACCACCAAGGCCTCTCCCACCTACTTCCCTCCTTTCCCCAAATCCACCCCTCCTCCTCCGCATGATTATACGCAAACTCCGCTGCCCTGCTCAAAGCATATATGGATATCGTTACCCTCAACTGATCACTAGGATAAACCGCCAGGGCAAACCCCGCCAAACTCGCACCTATAGCAGGAGCAAGACTCGAGGTCAGAGTTCTGGACGTGCGTTTGTTTCGCTGGCGGAAAGGCCGCGCTTCAGGTGTGAGAAGATGGGCACGGAGGCGTATGAAGAAGCGGAAGAGGATGCGGTGCAGGAGGAGAATTGTGGAAAGGGAGAGGGATAATCTCAGGTTTGGGGATTTCCATAACGGCGTTCTCTTTCCACTATTGAATTCATCAATCAGCATCAAACCCTTTGAATCTTAACGCAGGTTACGTACCGAACTTTATCCCCACCCAAAAAGCGTTCACTAATAGCTCCCCACGCCTTCAGCGCCGCGCCTGTCGCAAGGAAAAGCCTCAGACTTGCTCTTACAGCAGAAGCATTATAATCGTCACGTCCAGGCCTCTCGACAAGCTTCTCGACTTTAGCAACAGCGGGAGCGTTTCTCTTTAGAACTTTGGAGCGCGAGATGATGTATTTGTGCAGGGTCTCATACTCTTTGGCCGATATAGTGTAGCGCAGCGCGTTGCGCAGGATTGGGTCTGCTGTTGATTTTGCAGAGATGCGGTCGCGTGGGGCCTTTGCTCCTTCATTTGAGGACGATGCCATTGTATGGTTTGTTTACTGTGGCATTGGGCGTTGTGGTTGTTTTGGAAGATAATAGTAAGAAATCTAGGGTATGAATGGAACCCGCATGGAATTCGACCTCGGCTCAAAGGAAGCCATTCCCCTCACGTGCAGATGGAGAACAATGTTCTTTGAGAACGCCTGAGACGCCATATAGATGTTAAAATTAATTGAGGGTATTACTATTTATTACTATTTATGAATTACTACACCATCATCACCTTCAAAGGCAATCTTGATTTATACAGGACCCAAAAGTACCTGCGACTCCATGAGCTCATCTATAACTCCAACCCGGATCCAAAAATACCCACACAGTAACAGAATTATGCATTAATCGGTATCAGCAGGACTTGTAGGAGGGCTGACTTCTCCAGCAGGAATCCTGTCTCTCAACCACGCCAGCGTAGCTTCTGTTCCCTTCTCCAAAATGGTGTATTTGGGGACACGGAACCGGTTCATGCTCACATTCAACCTCTCCAATCCTCCCGGTCCACCTAGCAAACCAATGCGGGGGTTCAGACTGTTTAAATCGTTGCTGCTACAATCCAAAGTTCTCAACCCCTTCACAGACTCTGGAGACAACTCTCTGATGGTATTATGGGAAGCAAAGATTGTAACCAAGTTCGGGAAGTGCTGTCTTAGAGGAGGTAAGGACGTCAATCGATTGAAACTTATGTCGAGTTTCTCCAGAAGAGGTGCATGAAGATGCTGCGTTAATGGTTGTAAAGAATTGAACGTGTTAGAGCTCAAGTTAAGCTCTTTCAATACGGGTAATTCTAAATCATCCTTCATGAAATTATCGCTATTCAACTCGTTATGAGCTAAGGAAAGTGTGGTCAGGGTTGACGCAAAGAAGGCAATAGAAGCTGGTATCTCGTTGAACTTGTTGTGGTGCAGTTGCAGCTCCTTGATTGGATCTCTAGCAGCAGCTTCAGCTGCCGAGACGGGGTTGAGCGAGTGAGACTGCGTGTTGGATCGATCCAAGACGCCTCCAGCTTTGACAGGCCACTCGAATGAAGATTGATTTGGAGAGATAGGTGAGACAGGAGCGGAATAGAATGCTCCGTCTTCCGTCTCCTTATCGACCTCCTGCTCGGGTGGAGTCATTCTTGCCTTCAAGGCGCGCTTTAGGTCTGTGGCATCCATTCCAGCAAACTTTTTGTCTCTTAGGGGGTTGCCGCTAATTCGGAAAATATCGAGATTGTCCATGGATCCGATTCTTTCGTCTATGACTCTGATGTTGTTGCCGCTGAAGTTTACATTTTTGACTTTGCTAAGTGAGACCAAACCTTCTGGAATGTCTACAATGCTATTGTCCTCGGCAGCAATTGTAAGAAGGGAGACCCATGATGTTAAGTCAGGAAGCCTTCCGATTCGGTTGGACGAGCAATTGAGCTGATGGAGAGATGGAAGGCTAAGCTGGCCCGACGCTGCAAAACAAGTGAGAGAATTAGATGTCACATCTAGAATCTGGAGTTTCGGCAGCTCTTCCACATCAGCTGAGACAAGCGCACCAGCAAGTTTGTTCTTTGCGGCTAGGAGTTCAATGAGAGGTAGGTTGCGTAGAGTCGTGAATGGCAGTGATGTGAGACTGTTCTCGTTGACATTGAGAACTCGCAAGTGCACGAGTTCGGCAATTCCTCCAGGTAAAGATGTCAATGCATTCCGCTGCAATTCAAGAGTCTCGAGATTTTGCAAGCTGGATACTCTTTCATCTAGAAAACCAGTCAACTTGTTGTCTCCGAGCTTCAGGTCGCGCAAGGATGGAATCTGGCATATGACTTCAAAGCATTCATTCCCAAGATTGTTACTGGTCTATATGCAGTTAGTATTGAAACATCACTTCGGTCATTTACTTACGAGGTTTAGGGTTGTCAACAACTCGAGCCTCCTCAATCCAAGAGGCAAACCTATCAGAACATTTCCATGCAGATCTAACGTTTCCAGTCCGCCGAACTGATTTCCTTTGGCGTCCTCATCATCCATGTGCTCACGTGGATCAGTATCAGGAAATACATTGTCATGAATCACTTCAAGCTCATTACCAGCCGCGACAAATCTTTTTAGATCTACAGCCTCGGCCCATGATCCATCTTCAATCGCATCCAGATTGTACATATTCATGACTTCCTCGGGTATCTCCTTGAATCCCATTGCTGCGATGTTCAATCGCCCATCGGATCGTGCAGCATCGATACGCTTGCGCAGAAGGCCTTTGGAGCCATTCTGGCCGCCTTGCTGGTTGAAAGGGTCACCTGGAAGACCGAAATCGAAAGTTCCGCTTGGAATCACAGGAACTTCCTCGCCCTTCAATCCAGTATCAGGCGCTAATTTTGCTGTAGCAGCTCGCTTCGCGGCTTTAGCTTTGGCGATCTGATCACGAAGTGCCATAGAGGATTTCCTTGGGGTAACATCTTGCGCATCTGGCGATACAGAAGTTGCTGCAGTCCTTGCAGATATTTTAGAGGTAGGTGAAGTAGCTTCAGATGATGTACTTGAGAACGCAGTTGTCTGTTTCTTTGTATCAAAGCCGATTCGATCGATGTCACTAGCTTTATCTAATGCCGGCATTGAAGGCTTGCGGAACAATCCATTGACAGAGGCACGTGGTTTCAGTGGGCGGGAGGAAATCGTCTTGCTTCCTTGTCTGATGCCTGGTATCCTAGCTGTGGATTTGACTGGGCTCGGCGAACGCTGTGCCGATGCACCATATTTAGGAGACGGGTGTTTTGAGGTAGAATTATCTGGTGTGGGAGGCATACTGGCGCGTACAATTGATGGTGTTTTAACAGACTTTCCAATGTTTGTAATGCTCGGCCGCTTCGCTGGAGTCTTGAAAGTGTTTGTAGACGCACGGAAATCCACAGGAGCGGTCTGTCCCTGGCTAAGTCCAAGTCCTGGTCCTCCGCTTGAGCTAGGTCTCGAGCTCACTGATCTGGATGGTGGTCGCATGGTTCCATCTGAGAGGTGGCTAGAGCCCGGCCTGGAGGATTGGAAGCCACTGGATGGAGGACGCAGAGGGCTTTCGGAAGTGAAAAAGCTTGAATTCCTCTTTCGCACTACCGGAGAGGGCGGTATGCTCTGCAAAGTCTCCATTGTCCGTTCTGAGAGTGACGGCCGGGCCCTTCGAGGAAGTTTCGCTTTGCTCAGCAGCTGGTCCTCTGACTCTTCCAGGATAGGACTCTCATCTTCTTGAAAGACTCCTTCTTCCCCCCTATTATCAAGCCGTAATTGGTCGTCAACGGAGAAGTTTCTTGAAGGTTTCTTGAAGAGGGTATCACGACTGGGGCGTCGGGAGACGTGTAGATTTGAGGGTGTGAGAGCGCCTAAGGAATTCCGGGTTTTGGATGGAGTCGCAGGATTGCGCAGCTTCGACGGGGTCGAGGTCGAGGTCGAGGTCGAGGCTGAGCTCGTCGAAGAGAGCTTGTCGCGTGAGGGGGCATTTCGAAGTCGCGGAATGACGACGGATGATTTTGCAGTTTGCTGCAAGTTCAAGTTCTCTCTGGATGGAGCAGGGCGTAAGCCAGCACGGGGCACAGGTAGCTTCGAAGGTCTGGGAAGCCCAGACGGTCTGGTCCCGCTGGTCGACTGATCCATGATGCGGATTGTGATTGCGATGCCGGTACAGTATGAACAGGGAAGGTATAGAGTATTCAAAAGTTGTACATAATGTTTGTTGACTGCGGCGTCAATACGAGTAAGCAATACTCGTACGCGTAAACAAACTTGGCGGATTCTGCAGATGGAAGCTTGTTACGAATGATTCGAAATGCAAGAGCGGCAAAGAACAGCAAAATAAGTTCGGGTTAGGTACGGTACAGGTACGGTATCTGGTAATAAGCTGCTGCACCCCAGGAAAGGACTGGCGTGAGCGTTGATAATCTTCATCCCCAGGCCAGGGCAGGCTCAGGGTTGGCCAGGGGCAGGGCAGGGAAAGTGCAGAGAGCTTTGACAACAAATTAACCTCAGCACGGACCAATGATAGCCCCTGTCTCTTATGAGGCTGATTGTGGCTGGTATTGATGAAAAGCATTGAAGAGTTCTCAATTGACCCAAAACATTCTGATTATGATATAGAACCTTCTGTGAAGCGTATGTATGTTTACACTTCATGGCCTGATATAATACATCTATTCATTTCTCCCATTTCTTCACCTACGGAGTATTCATTGCAACATACTCCGGAGTACATCATACATACATCATATTGATCAATTTCACGTGTCTCCCAGCCTCGTCCGTTTCTATAGAGACCGGTCCGACTTTTTTCCAGCCCCGGCCATTTTGAAACCTAAACCACCCGCCACCACAACCCCAGCTTTCGCTGTCGCATCGCATGGCAAGATCCCCCCCAAGATTCAAGAACACATCCAGGCGCATTCACAAGACTGCCCCTCCCACTTGCTCTTACTTCACTCAGGACGATACAAGACGATACCGACTGCGTCGTTTACCATCTGACTACATACCGGACGCGCCGCGCGCTCTTTTTGTCCCAGGAATCTCATGCGCGGAACGACACACGGGCACAAGTACACAGTACCTGCGCAACAAGCTTCACCAACCATCTGATCCTTCCAAACCTCTCACTACATCTGAATACATTTGCTGCTATCTGGTACGAACTACGCGACTTGGCTATACAACCCGGCTGACCTGTCCGTAGACCTGTTGCAAACAAGGCAATCGCCATGTCATCCCCCAGCTCCTTCGAGGAGACTGCCACTCCGCTCGAGGGTCCCTCTACACCGCAGAATCAAGAGATGGATCTGCCTCCTAGACACGATACACAGCGGTCTGCATCCCCGGCTACCTCAATGATAGCTGTTCCTAGCTCGACACTCCTCACATCCTCCATGACCCCACCACCATCTTCCCAGAACCCAAACTCCCGCCATGCTCTCACTTCATCCCGCCAATCACCCACACCAAAGCCGTCAATTCTGTCATCTCCCCCACCTACCATAATCAATGGCGCCAAGAGAGAGCCTGTTGGTTCCTTTGAAAGGCCGCCTCCTGACCAAATTGCTAGCGCTGGCCCTGAGGAACTTCGTGAAATGCTTCATGTAGCCTTATCATATTGTTCAACGATGGACATTTCCGCTCGAGAAGCTCGCATGTCTGAAGCTCATTGCAAGTTGCAATATAATCTACTCACCATTGAGAGCGAGGAAGCTGTAAAGCATTTAGAAGTGGAGCACGACATGACTCTTCGTGAGGTCGAGCTCCTTCAAATGCGCGTTAGAGATGCGCAGGCGCCCCCCGAGCTCGATATGTACAAGAAGCGGTGCCAAAAGCTCGAAGAGTTGCTAAGTAACGTCTCTGAACAGCTACGCAGAGCCAAGAGGTTGATTATCTCCAAGGATGATGACCTCTCTGACATGCACATGGAGGCCAAACAGTTGCGAGATCGCATTCGTCAAAACCGCAAGCATATAAATGAGATGCGTAGCCCTGGCGGTCCACTCCACATAACCAGTCTCCAGAACTCTCCAGTAACTCCGCAGCATTACCGCTCAACCCCTAAGCACACGCCAATGACCAACAGGTCCATTCGCCAAGCCCGTGATCATAGCCAGGAACCTTTTGCTGCTTTGCTTCTTGCCGATCGGGTCTTGAGCCAGGAAAACAACAGTGCACCCTCAACCCCAATCATTAGCAAACGCCCGGATCCACGTACCCCCAACAGACACAGCCGTGGAGTTCAGTCGCTCTCATCTCTACCTAATACTCCCCGATCTGGTAGACCCGGCACAGCTAACTCTACTCTCCTCCCATCTGTCCAATTCTCGCCTCAGGCCGAGACTCGTGTTGCCAATGGTCTTATTCATGGAATTGTTCAACAGTCTCGAGAACGACGCCACAAATCTCGTGATAGCACTATCTCTGCTTCTGACACTGAGGAGATTGCTCGGGCTGCTGCTGAATACTGTGGGGAGAGCCAAGATGTTCCTGAGAGCCAGGCTAGCCAGAGTGCGACTGAGATGCTTCGACTCGATCCCCGCGAATCCTTCGAAGTTGCGGCATCTAGAACTACAACGCCGATACCTGCTGGAGATAAGAGGTAGGAACTTCCTGTGGCTTCTAATCCATCCCGTGCATTGTTCGGAAATATCCCCAGAAGAGCTGTGACTAACCTGCCTTGTAGTCTCCAACAGTCCAAGATCTTTGGTGGACTCACTAAGCCCGTTGTGGAAAAGAGAAAGCGCACAGAAGAGCACAGCAGGGAGTATTCTACAAAGAAGGTTCGATCTAACGCTACTGGGGGCATTGGTTTGGGAATCGGCTTGGACTCTACTCGAGCATAAGCAACAGCTTCCTCTGCAACTGGAAAAATTTATTCTCTTCTTCCGCTTGTGATGGCGCAACACCGAAGTTTGACATGCTTATCTTGTCTGGCGGTACTTGTAACGAATGAATGACTTTGGGTTTTCTTGGGCTTTTTTTTCTCATTGCTGAAAGTCTCACTGAAGACTTCCAGAGTAATTTCTCTGTTTCTGCAACCAACAATTGTACTGTAGCAAGCATCAGCTGCGGCGTTGATCTGACGATATACCACCATTTGGTTTTTGCAGCGGCAGTTAGGGTGTCATGCGGTTGGACTCTGCCGGATACCATGCTATGAATCATATTTGTGCATATGAATGGAAAGAGCTTCTCAAGGAATGATAGGATGTGCCTCTGCACTTGTGAATAGACTAATCGCTTAAGGCACCAAGAACCTCAGCCGACTACCTAGACATGCAGTAAGATCCTTAGCCCACCAGAGCCAAGGTTTTATTTTTACAGGACCATATCAAGTTGCATTGAAGACTGCGCCACCACGCTGTCGCACGACTTTGACTTTATCCACTCCAGCCTCCAGGACCAGGAACTTCGAACGGAGCAACGGTAGCTGGCTTACGGTGCGGTTGTCGTCACGTAGAATATTTGTTACCGTCCCGTATTCTCTTGGGGGCAGCCTTCCGTTCGACGTTGATAGAAGCTCAAACGTAGTCATCACACATTAATAAGTAGCTAACTCAAAATCAGCCTTACGCTGGGTAGAAGCTCAAACGGTTATTATTAGCTCACACCTACTCCGTAAGGCAAGAATCTCCTACGGGAATTTCGGCGTTCTGATGGATTGCCTGCACAATGGGCCAGTTCGGCCGGAAACGTATCGGCCGAATTGGTCCACGATGTAATTCCTGTGTCTGAGGATAATTAGTGATGAGATGTGATTGAGATATGAAAGGCTTTCGTGTCTAGGTCAATAGGTATTACTTTCTTTACATTCAATCCAATAAATATCAGCCTTGACATTCCTATAATCCGCCTCGCCGTCAAATTCAGTATTCGACACCAGTTTAATTCGCCTCGTTCAAGGATATTTCCGTTACTCGCTCACGATAGAGGCAGCAGCAACTTACTATTACTATTATTATGGCCGCTAAACAAGACATCGCCGCTGCCGTCGAAGCCCACACCGTCTCCTACATCAGCATACTGCTCTCCCCTACCTTCTCGAACCCCACCTCCCGCGCCACCAAAATGGGCGAGTACTCCCTCCCGACCATTGCTTTCTTCACAGACGGCGACATCGTCCACCTCTCCGACCCGGCGATTTTCATTAGCGCGATGGCGGGGAATCTGGCGAAGCTGGAGACGGATGAGGGGATGTGCATGGAAGAGGTGGAGCACAGAGTGGAGGTTGTGGGGAGGGGGAGTGCGCTTGCTTGGATTACTTGGCGGAGGAAGGGGATCGTCTGGACTAATGTTCATTTTTATAGGAGGATGGAGAGTGGGGAGGTGGGTTGGGAAGGGGGGAATTTTGATGGGGAGACGCAGATGATGAGGCAGCTAGCAGAGGAGTCTTGAGGGAGGGAAATAGGTGCGATGATTATTATATAACGAAGATGTGGTGTTGTTTTTTAGGTGGGTGGAGGAATTAGTAACCTACTCTATACCAAAGTCTACACCCAACTCTGGGGGCGTTAATGGTGAAGGATGAAGTGACGGCAGTATGGCCATTGGCCAAGGAAGTATAACGGCCTTTCCTGGGACGGGACGGCTAGATTTGGATAGAGGTTGGGTGGATGGGATGCAGTCCATTGTTGGGTTTCCATATCTTCTGTACAAGAGTTTATTAATGGCAATTTTCCGAACTTGTATAGGCGTTGCGGTGTTTGTCTTGATGAAGAATTGTCCAGTACAGTACAATGGAATTCATCAATAAGGTACCTATGTACCTTACCTCTTCGAGACCCCTGCTAGCGTGGGCAGTAGCTTACGGTCAGACTATGACAACTTCTTGTGTTCAAAAATCAACTGCCCTTGCTCTATAAAATAAACATGTCGTATAACTCTATGCCCCCTCCAATCGAGGAGCATCGTCGAAAAAGAGTTCGCAAGGGCACGAGGAGCTGCTGGGAATGTATGTACGGAGGTAGCAAGCCACATAATGAGCTGCAGAGCTGACGCATGACAGGCAAGCGGAGAAAGATCAAATGTATCTATCAGTCGGAGGATCATTCTATCTGTGCTGGCTGTCTAGACCGGGAAACCACATGTCGTAAGCAGGAGTATCTTGATAATCAGCCGATACGTGATGATGCAGGAAACGCGGCACTGGGCCAGCGTATGGAAAGGGTAGAAACGCTGCTGGAGAAATTAATAGAAAATGGCTCGCAGCGTACGGGAGAAAACGATGCCTTAATTGCCCCAGTCGATGTTCCCACCCTTTCATCGACATCGGGGTCGACGTTTGTCTCACAATCTCCGTTTATGACATTGTTGGAAGGTAGTGCAGGACAGCTGGCTGAAGCCAATGAGTCCATGCCGCCGCCGCAATCAACCTCAGATTCAACCTCAAGTGAGCCTGCAAGTACTAGTCAAGGATCTTCGATGGGGAAGATCGAGAAGCTACGACGACAGCTTGCTGCATTGCTGCCCTGTCAAGAGGATGTAGACTGCCTATCGGATACGAGCGGTTGGTGGTTTCTTCGCCAACATATTATGCCATATCTACTCGCAGCACCTGAAGTCGCTGAACACGATCTCCAGAACTCGTTTGATGTCTTGACTGTCTCGGCAAGTCACCCGACGGTTATTGCGAAACTTCTTCTCTGCGTGGCGATCAGTATTGAACAACTCCTACCAAACATCGACTCGCAAAAATTCCGGACTAAAGTACCACTTCGAGAAACGATGGAGAATATTATTATCCTTGTCACCGCAACGGTGACTTCTGATGATGAGTTAACTGGTACTATCGAAGGTATTGAATGCCTTGTACTCCTGACAGTATACCAGATTAATGCTGGCAACCTCCGAAAGTCATGGCTTACCTTCCGGAGAGCAATCAGCGTGGCTCAACTCTTGGGTTTACATAGAGTGTCCCTGAAGGCATCCCAAGATATTCCCGATTCGAAGGAGATAAGGCCTTATAATTTGTGGTACCAGATAATGAGAGGGGTGGATATATATTATATCTTGGCCAGCCTTCTAACACTAACTTTTACTAGGAGCGCTTTCTCTCTCTTATGCTCGGTGCACCATCTGCCACAGGCTCAACACCATTTTTGTTTGACGACCAAGTTCCCTGGCTTTCAACCGAAGACCTCTATAATAAACACCTCTGCCAGATCGCTGGCATGATCCTCACCCGCAACCAAGCCGATTCCACTCACGCCTTCTCCACCACTCAAGAAATTGATGAAAAACTCGGCTCCCTCGCAAAGCAAATGCCGCAGGCATGGTGGGAAATCCCCACAAACCTCACAGATGACCGCACCAAAGAAGTAAGCTCTTCATTGGAGCGAATATTGTGCCAAATTTGGCATTTTGAGCTTGAGACTCTGGTGCATTTGCCATTCATGCTGCGCGCGGCGACCGACCGTCGATATGACTATTCCCGCATTTCGTGCCTGAGCGCGAGCAGAGACTTGATCAAGAGATGGATGTTCATACGTGGGTTTCGCAGTACGATCTTCATCAATACTTTTGTAGAATTCCAGGCCTTCACAGCAACGATCACGCTCCTTCTAGGGCTCCTAGGATATAAACCTTCTACCACTGACCCGGTCGTCTTGAAAGAACGGGGCGATGATCTACAGCTCGTAGAGACAGTAGTACAAATCCTCGAAGAACTAAAGCAGAGCGGTGCTGGCGTGAATATCGTCAACCAAGGAATCCCAGTCATCCGCACTCTCCAAGGCGTCCTTCAAAACAAAGGCAGCTCATCCAACAATATGCGCCTTGAAATCCAACACTTCGGCACCATCAGCATTACACGCAGCGGGAAAGTACATTCGCTAGAAGGCGAGCGCATTCTGGGCGCAAATCCACGCCCTGTCGCAACGCCTGTGGGATTTAACCCGCTACACCAAGCTAGACAATCACACCGGACCCCTTTAGCAACTGGCGTAGGACCTACGTTGACATCGATGTCTGTCCCTGGTGGTCAGGAGTATCAGGCCGTCAATGGTGATGAGGAGTTTTTGAATAACGACAGTGCGTGGATGGATGACACATTTTTGCAATTCACCAGCAGTCAGTTCCCGACGTTTGACACGCAGGCAATGGGCACTACGGAGTGGCCACCATTACAGGAGAGTGATGTTTTACTTTTTAACGGCTTGCTTGATATATCAGCAGATGTAGGGATCGACTGGGATTTCTAGTCTTATTTACATGGACCTTTGTTTCGTGTTGCGCATTTATTTAACGCAATTAAATCGTCAAGTGCGTACCAAGTTTTTGCCTCTAGAAAGCTCGACCAAGGTTCATGCGAATATCTCCTGTCACACTCATACCCCATGGTGGCCCAATATTAATTCGGCAACGATATATCACCAGCAGAGCGAAGAAAAATACGAGCGTCGAGCACAGCATATCTGCAGGCAATTATGTTCGTAAGTTCAATTGAGTTATTAAAGCTTGTATATCTAAAATATCTTACAAGTAACACCCCTTTTGCCCGAACCACCGAAGCAAGCCGACCGGCCTGGAACCTGGCGCCTGATATCTAATAGGGCCGTCAAAATATGTCTACACCACCATGCGATACTTCAATTTATCTGCCTTGACGATTTCATCCTTCTTAGCTTCCAACTCATCAATGTCCCAATTCACGCTCACGTAGCGCCCATTCAGCCAAGCTCTTTGCCCTTTAGTAAGCCATACTACGAAACCACCGCAAAGCTCGGGAGTATCTGTCAATGCTATTGTGAACTTTTAGCCATTTTCAAAGCCGTAGGTTGAATCTAGAGACTTACCAGCTTGCACCCAAGGACCCAGGTCCTTGTTGATCCCAGTTTTGACTCCACCAGGATTTAGAGACAAGCAGTTGACACCCTTATCTCCATACTCTGCCACCACGAACTCCGAGAGCCTGATAAGAGCAAATTTGGAAGCATTATAGGCCGATGCCCCTGGCATAATGAAATGGGCTGAACCGGAAGTCGTATTGATAATATCCACAGGAATATTGTGATTCTTCGCCGTCTCTACCATGAGGGGGAGGAACGACTTCAACATCAGGTACGTGCCCTTAATATGTAGGTCCCAGGTCTTTAGATATAGCTCGGTGTCGCCTTCAGTAATCGAATCCCACTGATTCGACATACCTGCATTATTGACCAGGATATCGAGCCTCCCCTCCTTCCTGACTGCTTCGGCTACTGCAACGACTTCTTTCTCGTTTGTGATATCGACGGCGTATTTGCAGACTTTGACTTGCGCATTGATCTTCCTGATGCTCAGCTCTACCACGTCCAGTTCCGATGCTGTTCGCGCGCAGAGGATAATGCAAGCAACACCGCATTGCGCAAAACGCAAGGCGACCGACCGGCCGATACCACGACCGGAACCAGTAATCATGACTACCTTCCCAGGTTGAGAGAGGTCGGATTTGGTGGGATCGATAGCGGGGTATATGTCGTTATGGAGGGTTTGAGTGAAGTTAACTCCCGAATGTGCAGGGTACTCCATGATTTCGTTCGGAATGGTGAGAGAGTATCAAGTTTCGAGGCTGGACTGTTGGAAGAATCAAGATTGAGATTGGGATGTCGAAGGAAATATAATTGAGACAAGCTTGTGCTTATATGCTCTATGGACAGTTCCATCGTCATGAATAGTCAGTTTGACTATGTCTTTCAGTCAGCCTTTAGTCGGCCGTCTGACGGCCGGATTCCTCCGGCTTTGTGTGAAGATGATAATTCGCAACCTTCGGCCGGTTGACGGTCTATTGACAGGCGAAGTCAAAACCAACTCTCACTTACCAGCTGATTGAATAGATGTATAAACAGGCTTCCATTTTTTAATTAGAAGAAACTCTTTGTACATCCAAGCAAATAAATATTATCCTTCAAATTACTCCAATTCATCTCGATAAAGACATTTCTGTTTGTCCGATAAATATCATCTTTGACCACCAATTCGCCTAGCACAGATATATCTCTATTCAACACAATGACTTCAACAACTCACTATCAACCGTACGCGAAACAGCATGAAAACCCGCAAGGCCCTGGAGATGCTCGCCCAACCGGACTACAAGTCATTGAAGACGACGATTTAGTCGGCAAATTGAGCGACAAGGTTATCATAATCACCGGATGTACTGCTGGACTCGGCATTGAGACAGCTAGAGCCCTTCACGCCACCGGAGCCAAGCTATTCTTGACCGTACGCAGCAAGGAGAAGGGCGAAACCGTCATCCAAGATATCATCAAGACAAGCCGAGGCAGGGGCTCCATCGAGCTAATCCTCATGGATCTCAGCAGTCTATCCAGCATCAGATCCGCAGCCGCCGATTTCCTGTCCAGGAACGACAAACTCAACGTGCTGGTTGATAATGCTGGGGTGTGCCTATCGTTAGAGACCACAACCACAGATGGCTTCGAGATGGCCCTGGGAACCAACCACCTTGGGCATTTCTTGTTCTTCCAGCTTCTCAAACCGCTGCTTCTCAAGTCCAGCACAGCATCTTTTCAAAGCCGAGTCGTTAATGTAGCTAGTTCCGGACACAGGCTATCACCAATTCGCTTCCACGATCTGGATTTTACCAAGGAAGGCCACAATAAATGGTTAGCATATGGACAATCGAAGACAGCAAACATCTACATGGCGAATAGCATTGAACGCCGCTATGGAGCGCGCGGCCTCCACGGCCTCTCACTCCACCCCGGCGCCATTTTCGGTACCGAGGGACTGCGACATGCCACCGAGGAGGATATCGCGGCGCTGGGTGGAGCAGAGGGACTCTCGAATGTTGAAAAGACGGTTGCTCAGGGAGCGGCGACATCGGTTTGGGCTGCGGTAGGTGCGTATTTGGAGGGCAAGGGCGCTGTTTATCTGTCGGATGTGGGAGAGGCTAAGCCAGCGGCGGAGACGGAATTGGTGGGTGGGCCGGGCTATGGACCTCACGCATACGATGAGGAGGCGGAAGGAAAGCTGTGGGGATTGAGCTGCGAGGCTGTTGGTTTGCCTATTGAGGATTAAGCAGGTTGATTCGGGTTGCGTATTAGAAGACATTGATAATAATAGACGATTTTTGATATCATTGCTTGCCTGAACAGAATACGGTCCGTTACTATTCGCATGTACTGGGATATCACAAAGTGGTCGATTCGCTACTCAAATAGCTCCGTAGTTTGGGGATTTGGTATTGTAGAGGTTCTAGTACAGGTTGCAGGGGCAGGGTTATATGCAGTGCGGGGTATAGTTATGGTGTTATAGGAGCTAGAGCAAGATGGCGCTGAACCGTCAACTTTGACGGCTTCAGCTCTCTTTCTTATTGCTCCGCTATTAACTGCCGCTGATAAGGTTATTTTACTTTATTGGTTCACTCTTAGACCTTACTGCCGCTGATGCTCGCATTGTTTTTAAGTCTGACAGTGGAGACTATTTAGGGTACGGAGTAGAATACTGTAGATAGATCCCGCAGTATGTGACTAGCTCTATACCCTACTGTACTATAAATCCCTAGAACAGCAAAAAGCATAGCGGGCCTAAGTAGTTTTAACCTGAGGAAGGCCTATCATTTCTTACTTCTGAATTCTTTTAGTGACGGAGAGTATAAAGATATAGAGTAAAAACAGTCCCTACTACTAGTATCAGACTTATAAAATCGCGAGTAATATTACGTTCTCTTTTTGCTCCGCTTCTACGAAGTAACCACCGCTTTTTAAAAAAGGTGGAGTAACATAATAGCTACTACTATATAGGTGCTTATTAATAGAAATAAAGCTATTTATATCTAGCATTACCCTTTGCTGCTTAGTAGGTATCCAACCTACTATATACTAGCTTAGCAGGGTCTTTAGATGTATTAGAAGGGCTTCTCTCTTCTTCTATAGCTGCCGTGTTTAGTCTGTTTATATAATATAGATATATTAAGTAGTCCTTCAAGATCTTCTTTTAGTACTATTATAAGTATAGCTTTTATATAGGCAGCTAAGCTTAAGTCGTTGGGTATTTAACGAAGAAAATAAAGGTAGAAAGAGTCCACATATTTATATGTCCACATAAAAAGAAGCTATACTTCGTATGGAGGTCTAAGCCAGAAGTATTCTCACTAGGGTATCCTGTCATTAAGGTATCAATTCCCTATAGCTTCGCCAAATGTAAAACACTACTAACATACATCCTAGTAGTAATCCTAGTAATAATACTTTTGGCCTGTGGTGGTCCAAGTATTCCCCCTACTACCTCCGGTAGTATCACTACTGTATTCAAAACAGAACATATAGTAAAACGGAATAGCTAACTAAGCATACTTAGCGTAACTCAGAGAACAGTATGCGTAAATATTAGAGCGCCCTCTTGACTTCGCCTAATATTCTACTCTAAAGCGCTCTCCACTTCCCAGTTAATCCAAGCAAGAAGCTCCACCTTCCACGTAAGTTTAGGGCAAGAATTTAGCCACTTAGACATTAGAAACGCGCTTAGTTAGCTATTCCGTTTTGATATATGTTCCATTTGAAGAATGATGACATTACCGGAGGTAGTGTAGGGGATGCCTGGAAGTCAGGGGGACACGATTATGTGTTCCGTTAAACAGTGACACTACCGGAGATAGTTGGGGAATATCTGGGTTACCACTCTATGCAGGTCGGGGGGACACGAATACTCCGTAATGCCCTGCCCTTGTTGAACTATCAAGCCCGTGCATCTGTTCTACCTACATGCCCGACCTTGTAGTAGTTATTATATCTCCACCACTTGACCCACACAACCTCGACAGGACTATTTATTCCAACCATCTGCGAGATCTCGTACAGAAATAGTGTTCAAGACTTGAAGAGCACCATCCAAGTGAATGTGTCTAAGCACTACTGATACATTCAAGACAGCTGAAATCGATCGCTTTCTCATCAAACCCTGAATATGAAAGTTGCGGTGATAGGCGGTGGCCCTGGAGGTCTGGTCACTCTAAAATACCTTCTCCAAGCACACAAATTCCTATCCACAAAGCCCATCGAAGTCCGTCTATTTGAAGGGGGTCCTGAGATCGGCGGAACCTTTCGTCAACGTACCTATGAAGATGCGGAGGTATACTCTCCGTCCTTTTAAGTCCTGATTACGTTCTAACCATTGATCTATGTTTAGCAAGTATCTTCAAAATACTTGACCACCTTCTCCGATTTTCGTCCATCTAAAGAGGCGCCGGACTTCCTGCCTATAGAGGATTATATTGTCTATTTGGAGGAGTACTGTAGCCTTTTCGACTTGTGGAAGCATATTGAACTCTCAACAACGGTGACTAGACTTCAACGTCATGGTGTCTCTAAACATATTGTTTCGCTAGCTAGAGCCGACGGAACGACAGAAGATTGGGAGTGTGACGCAGTCGCTATCTGCACCGGATTGCACGTTACCCCAAATGTTCCAGACATTGCTGGAATTGAGAACGTCCCACTGGTGTTACATTCATCTCAATTCAAGGCTAGAGAACAGTTCGGTAAAAATACGAATGTGATAGTCTTGGGCACAGGCGAGACGGGCATGGACATGGCACACTTAGCTGTGACCTCGCCCACAAGAAGTGTGACTTTGTGTCATCGAAATGGATTTTTCTGCGCTCCAAAAATAAGTACATTGCCTCCAAATTACTCTCAAATACTGACCTGAGATTACAGACTCCCCAATCCACTCATGTTTGGTAGATTCCGATCTAGTGGGCCAGACATTCCCACCGACGTTGTCACAGCTAGTCTGTTCGAGTCAATGTATGTCCATCCTATTATGAGAAGGTCGATTATACCCTGGCGATATTATGATGCTTTTTGCAAGTGTACTCTATGGCTTGTCTCCGGGACAAAGCATGGAATTGATCAGTGGGTTGGTGGGCTCTCTGATGAGAAGTTACACACGTCTGAGAGTAAGGACCTTCCGTTGTTACTTGAACCCGTGGTTACTAAATACTCCAGTATTCTTCACCAAATCTAGTTGCGCAATGCCATACATTAGTGCTCCTTACAGATCCAAGTCCCTGCTGAACCGTTTCCGTTCGTCGATTATACAAGCACAGCTTCCCGACACAAATGGGAGGGTAATCGATTTAGCACCATGGCCTAGTCACATCGATGCAAATAGCGTGGTTCACTTCACCGATAATGGACGCCCTGAAGCGCACACAATGAGAGACGTCAAAAGGAAAGTCGATGTGCTTGTTTTTGCTACTGGGTATGACCAGACGTTTCCATTCCTCGACAAGGCATACCCACGTCCCGAAGATGCTGATATCAGACGGATATGGAAGACGGGAGATGAGACTGTGGGCTACATTGGATTTGTACGGCCGAGTTTTGGTATTCCACCATGCTCCTGTTATAGGGTGCCTCTTCACTAACGACAGATCAGGTGCAATACCGCCACTCGCCGAGTTCCAAGCACAGCTCTGGGTACTAGCACTGCTTCAAAAACCTCCGCATAAACTGGTGAAAGAGGAGCATTATCGCCTGCACATAGCCGAGGACCGAAGAATCCAGTACGGCGTCGACCACGAGAACTATGCCTACCAATTGGCAATCGATATGGAAGCGGCCCCTACTGCTTCTCATATGCTAACCCGTGGCCCTAAGATGTTCATGATTTGGGCTCTCGGAGCTAATTTCAATACTAAATTCAGGTTGATTGGCCCTTGGGCATTTAAAGAAGCGGAAGATATTATGAACAATGAACTGTGGGAGACAATTACCCGACGTGGTAGCTTTCTCTGTATGTTTTCAGCGTTCTTTTCAGCTGACTGTGGAATGCTTGCTAATTTGGGGACATTTCAGCGACTGTAATTCTCTCTGTGGTTCCTATATCGATATTTGGTACGATAAACTTTTTTGTTTGGCTCTTTGCTTGGATAGGGCTATTGGATGGCTTTTGAGATAATATTAGTGTTCGTTTCACTTCAGTGTACTGGTATTGCCTAGTAATCAGCAGTTCTGTGGTTGCATTTCTAGGTGTAGAAGAGGTTTAGATACAGGTTGCAGGAAAGAAGTGAGGCCGCCCCGCCCCCGCCCTCAGCTCTCCTCTTCGCTTCGCTTAGTCCTTGGCGCTAAGGCACGTGATGTGCCTTATTATTCCAACAGTACAGTACCATCAATGTTGCAAGGCGTGCAACTTGGACGATTCGTATGCTATATATTATATATAAGAAACATTTCTATTTGTCATAAATTCCAATTCGCCTTACTACCTTAGAGCGTACGCGCGGTAGGTGCGGTGCAGGTGCCTCGTATAAAGTCTGACTAAGCTGGCCTATTAAAACCCTCGTCTTGCTTACCTACCCTACCCATATCCCACCCAACCGCACCCCACCGAGCCTCTCCTCTGCATATTGTTTTCCATCGAATCCTACTGACGTGGTTAGCAGTCAATATTCTGCGAGGCTGAGAAGGAAGCTTCCATGACGAAGCCTTCTCGTACGCATTTCATGCAAGCAAGAATCGCGGTCGTCGCAAGCCAAGCCAAGCTTCTCAGCCGGCTGACTTGAGTGAAATCAATCTCAAAATAGCCTACCGCTACCTACCTACAGTACCTACATTTACGTACAACGACTCCCGCTTCTATTCATTCAATTCAGTTGAATATCTATTTGAAGGCTGATTAAACCCCCAAAGTTGCGGGACTTTTCTTCAGCGGCGCAACTTTCAAAAGAAGCGTCTTATCTTGAGCAACTCGTGTTTGCAATTTCACTTTTCTCGAGTCGATCGTGGCGCAGCATCTTTCTGGGCTACAAGAGCGCCTTTATCGCAACCGACTGCTTCCAAACACGGCCCCTCTCGCGAAGCAATAATATCTGTACGGTATTAGATAGATAGAGAGGCTCCTCTCGTTTCCGCTCTTCCCCTAAAACATCCAGGGAACATCATATCATGTCGGACGGGATGCAAGATTATTTTATGGGAGGCTCAGAGGCTGCAAATAGTGGGGCCCGGGATCCTCTTGATTTGTTGACCTCAAATATCCCTTCGAGAACGACGCCACTAAATCCCATGTCCATCTCCAGACCGTTGAATTTGAATCTGAATCTGTCTGAGGGTGAGATGCTTGGTATGTTGAAGCAGATTCAAGACATTTTTGACTCGGAGCCGGAGGATGAGAATGAGGATCAGGTGATGGCAGATGATGATGAGGATGTTGAAGAAGAGGTTGACCTTGAGGATCAGCAGAGGAGGACGGAGAAGTTGAAGATGGGGCTTTCACTACTAGCTCAGTTGTGGTGGTCTGGTGCCGATCAGATTGATCTGGCTGCGGAGAAGTTGGCGGATGGGAGTCGAGAAAGTAAGTCCAACAACTCTTGAAATTCATTCTTTCACGTTCATCACCTATCTTTGCTTCGTTTTCACTTTCATTTTTACACCGAAGAAATTCATATTTTGTGCTATGGAGTATGCCATTTCCCTATACTTCAACAGCCTTCCAAGAATCCTACTAATATTTCCTAGTAAAATGGCGAATACCATTGGGAGATTCTGGTATCTTAAATTTCTTTCTTGAAATACTAAGGGCACATACCCTCAGACATACCTTGAAAATCCATATTCTACGCCTCATTGGTAACTCCTGTGCGGATACAGGTAAGTTCCCATGCCACTTTCAGTTGCCAAGACTAACTTCAGTAGATGAGAATCGTGGTCGCGTTGTTGCGTCAAACTATTTACCTTCAATAATTCTTCAATTAAAAGATACCTCTTTGCTGCCTTTTGCGATACCAGTTTTGTACAACATATGCATGGACTTTGGTAAGATATCTTCGAGCAGACGCCAAAAATAGGATGCTAACCTCGCTCCTCTCTAGGCCCTGCTCAACTGCAAGCTTCGAATTCATATCTCTCTAAAGAACTCACCGAACTCATCTCAGGCCCCGCACTGAACGATTGCAAGGCATTCATCGTATATATTTGCAGGATACTCGACCTTATGATCACGCAACGTAAGTGATCGAAATTCAATATGGCGAAAATCAACTAATAGATGACCAGCTGCTGAACCAGAAAATGCCCCTGAAAACTTGGTGATGGTTCTATTTCAAATTGCCGTTGATAGAGAAGCACCGTGTGATATGGATGATTACGTTGCTCTTGTCAAAACAGCAGTGGCATACATGAAGCACGAGAAATTCCAAAAGGCTTTGGTAGCGCAAGGAGGCATAGATACAAGTCTATCGGTTCTAGTTGATTCATACACTCGATTCGATTCCGCTCCTTCAATCGGTACCTCTTCACCGGATCAAGACGAAGCAAGAGCCCTGTCAGAAATGCGCAGTAGTCTTAACCAAGTGTTTGCAGATGTTTCGGTATTACCAGAATTTGCAGAAGCGTACCCAGTCATCTCGCCAGTTACCAGTTCGCTACGACGCTGGCTCTCAAGTCCCCAACTACAACTCCAAGTCTGCGCATGCATCATGCTCGGAAACCTAGCCCGTACAAAAGAGGCATGCATAGAATTCGTGCACACCTCGCAAGTGCACCGACCACTCACCTACATCATCACCGAAACCAACGACTCACAGCTCCTCCACTCAGCCATCGGCTTCCTCAAAAACCTCGCCCAGCCAGCCGAAAACAAAGAAATCCTCGGCACGCACAAGCTCTGGGCCGGCTTCCCCCGCCTCTGGCTAATGGACACCCTGCAGCCCGTGCAACACTCCTCCATCTCCCTCGCGCGCCTGCTCATCGACCGCACCTTCGAGAACGTCCGGCGCGTCTGCCAGCGGCTGTCGACCGACGAGGACTCGCCCGCGTACATGCGCTCCAATCTCTCTCTCCTCATCGCGCTCTTCGACCGCACGGACGTCGAGCCGGTCAAGATGGAGATCTCGCGCCTCATCACAGCCGTGTGCCGCACCTTCAACACGCACTCCTTCACGGACCCCGACATCATGGCGCGCGTGCGCCGCAACTTCTTCACCATGCACCCGGACGTCGGCCGGCCCCTCGCCTTCATGGTCTCGCAGACCAAGTGGCCCGTCGTGCGCAGCGAGGGCTGGTTCGTCTTTGCGCTCATGGCGCATTTCCCAGACGGCGCCCAGTGCATCAGCGACATGATGCAGGACGTCGCGGTGTTCCAGCCCCTGGTCGAACTCCTCACCGGCAAGAACCTCGTCGATTACAAATCCCCGTCCCCCTCTGGCTCTGCATCCGCATCCCCTGCATCCGCGACTGCCTCCACATCTTCCCCCAGCGGCGCCGGTTTCGCATTCGAGAGCCAGTCGCCCGAGAGCGTAAAACCGCACGCGCAAGCCGACGAGATGGCGCGGCTGGACCGGGAGAACGCGCTGGTGATGGTCAATGAGCTGCTGAAGATCATGGGGGGTCAGATGGCGGTGATGCGGAAGACGTTGTTTGAGGATCTGCTGAGAGGCGGCGGGCAGTTGGTTATGAGTTATAGGGAGGCGCAGTCCATGTGGGCGGATCCGACGAAGCCGAAGAATCAGAGGGCGAGGGCGGGGCTGAATCTGCAGGAGGCGACGGTGGAGTCGTTGAAGGAACTTATGGGTTGAGTGGAGTTGAGTTGAGTTGAGCGTTGGATCGATCCATGGTGCAATAGTAACTAATTAATAGATACATATATGGAATGGAATTGAAAATATCAAGAAGCCTTGTTTGACGAGCCTGATTCTAGAGATGCTAGTGATGTTCTTCCAAAGTAGAGTAAAGCTCAAATGGCGAAATCCTAAATAACGGACGCAAGCAGCATTTTTCAAGCATTAAAACGACACCTATTACCACCCTACTGTTACCATCGACTCTAATTATATCAAAACAGCCCATTTATCTACTCTCCTCTGCGCACTACCTCCCCATCTACCAACCCTCTCAAACCCTTCCCCCAAGCCTCAGCAAAAACCCCCCACCCCGCTGCAAAACACCCCTCGCTATACCCCTCAGCACTGCCCTCGCGCTCTGCCCATTCGTCGTAAGCCTGTACACCCAAAGCAAAACAGCAATGGTTGCGAGGGATTTCGTAAGTGTCTTCACGCGTGAGATGGCCAGGCCTCGGCGCGTGTATGTGATGTCCCAGTCTCTCCAGGTGGGGAACATGCAGCGGAGTGTGAAGTTGAGTTGGGAGTATCTGTATAAATAGTAAGTATAATGGTTAATAAATGGGTGCGAAAATAAAATAAAATAAGGTAAAAGGAAGAGGGGACGGGAGGGAGCACATACGGATAAACGGTTGAATTCCACCCACTCTCCGTCTGATACCAACTCCGACACCCGCCCGTATTCCAAACCCTCTTCTTCAGTGCCCCCTGAATATCCTCCGCCCACGCCACCTCAGCCTCCCTCTTAACCTCCACGCGTGCCACCGCGCCCTCGAGCAGCGGTTTAACAAATTTGAGCGTGAGGTTTACCATGTTTTCCGAAGCGAGGATCACGGACGAGTGGCCCGTCGCCGTGTTGGGGCCGAATATGGTGAAGAAGTTCGGGAAGCCGTCCATGGCGATGCCCATGTACATCTGCGGGCCTCCTCGCTCGTGCCAGACGTCGTGGATTTTCTTGCCGCCGCGCCCCGTTATCGAGAGTGGGTGCAGCCATTGCGTAGTCTGGAAGCCGTTGGCGAGGATGATGATGTCGGCTGGGAGCGTGGTGGCTTCTTCTGGTGCTTGTTGTTTGTCTGGGGCAGGGAATGTGCGGCCTGGGCCGAGGGTTACCGAGTTGGAGGAGACGGATGTGAGAGGGAGGGTGGTGAGTTCGATTCTCGGGTCGTTGAGCCCGGGGAACCATGTAGCGTCGAAGATACGCCTTTTGCAACCGACGCCGTAGTCAGGCGTTAGGATCTTGTGGTACTTTTCGGGGACAGTTGCTTTCATGTGCTTGAGGAGCTTGGCTTCTAATTTTGCACGCTCTTTGATGTGGTAGTCTTCAGAGCCGAAGAGACGCCAGTCATATTCTGCACCGGCGGCTATGACGAAGCGTAGGGTTTTGGTGAAGCCGGGGAGGTTGTTGTTGAGCCAGGGTGCCCATTTCTCCCACCATTCCAAGCCTCCCGGAGGGGTGGCTCGTGGGACTACCCATGGAGGTGAGCGCACTGCAGAGGATGAATGTTAGCGTTACTCTTGAAAGTCGGAGCAGTTAAGCCATTATTCGAGATTGTTGGACATCTTCGAATTGTATGGAGCCACGAGCTCAATCAATGAAAATTCCGAGAAATTGTCTTAAACGCCCCTATCCCTTTCAGACAGGAATGAAAGTAATCTCGAGTATCTTACTTAGCTGTGTTACTGATTTAGCGCCGTAGTCTTTAGTGAGGCGAGGAACGAATTGAGCTGCACTGCAACCAGTTCCGACAACAACAACATCTTTGTCCTTGAGATCAATGTCGTACCTCCATCTTGCCGAATGGAACATTTCTCCCTTGAACGTATCTTGACCAGGAACATTCTCTGGCCAGATCCTGGGCTCTACTAGACCACCGACACAACTGATGAGTACCTTGGCTCGAATCTTCTCCTCTGCGACATAGACGGATAGTGGGCCATCACTTGCAAGCTTTTGAGCTCGGTCGTATTCGCTGAGGTCTCCTACTCCAGCGGTCAAGGTCTGTAATGTCACCTCCCAGACTTGCTCCGATTCTAGCCATTTGCATTCCCTGATGTCTGTGTTGAGTTGGATCTTGTCGACAATCTCATACTTCTCGCAGACACCTTGGAGATAGTTGACAATCTCAGGACCGCTAGGGTGAAAGGTCGTCCAATTGGGATTTGGCGAGAAAGAAAACGAGTAGAAGATGGCGGGGCTGCATGAAGGATTAGTAGGTAGGTAGTTTGAGGATGTAGATGGGGTAGATTACACATCGCAGGCAACACCTGGATATCTGTTGATCCACCAGGTTCCTCCAATTCCACTTTGCCTGTCGAAGATTCTGAACTGGTCGAATCCGAGCTCTTCCTTCAATCGACAGCCCATAGCAATGCCTGATTCTCCTGCACCGACAATGGCAACGGGGTAGTATGTGTAACTGCTGGCATCGTAGCCATTATCTTTCCGTATTCTCTGTTCGACCATCTTAACGAGTCGTCGACTACAGTATCAGAAAGGTTGAGAGGGAGGATTGAGAAGGGAGAAAGAAGAAAGAAGAAAAGGAGGCAGGTGTACAGATTCCTGGAGGAAGGACGACTTCTTGTCTTCTTGTACCCCCACCTCCAGAAGGTAACCTCACCCTAGCCTAGTGCTACCTACCAGGTAGGTACGGAGTAGTCCATGCCATGTCAAGCGGGGGGAATCCGCACCGCACAATGTCCTTTGTACCGAGGCGTCGCAGTTACCTAGGTAGGGTACCTAGGGTAGGTATAGTAGTAGTACCTATAGTATGACGATTGTGGAGACGAATACTCCAACAACGGCAACTTCTGTGGAAGGCTCCATGTGAAAATGGTCCGTCGAAGTACTGATCCAGGTACTCGGGACAACAAACTATCCTTCTAATCACTACTTGTACCTGGTGTACCTCCTTACCTCCGTACATACTTCATTCCATCATGTTGGCAATCTTTACTTTGTACGTGCAGCTGCATCCACGATGATCGACCCCGCATTCTACCTCCGTACGGAGTACCGGTACTTCCATTCTCTTACGGAGGTATGCCCAGTCCCGGCCAACGCTTCCGAAGGCCAGCTGATGCAGTATTTACAGTACTGCACCAGCCGTACTCCGTAGTCTGTACATACATACCTAACTACCTAGGTACGTTACATCCGAATTGGAAATGCTGAACAAGTAGCCCATGAACGTGCAGAAAATAGAGATTACAACGTACGTAGGGGTAGGTCCAGATTGATGTTGATATTCGCAAAGAACATTTGTGCCTAGAGGCTTTGTGAGGTGTTTTGAGTATAGAACTACCGCATGTGAGATGTTTACTAACTAACATGCTGCGTTGACATTGCTGAATACAGTAAGCTCTAAGTACCGAGGTACCTTTACGAGTATGTACAGTACTGTACACTAAGCCCACCCCAAGTTGGCGTCTCCGCCACACCCGCCGCCAAGCTTCAGAAGCTCTACCAGCCAGCTCAGTTCCATGTCTTCTGTATCAACCTCCGAACACCCCGAGAGCCATGCTCAAGACGACCACGCGTCTTGCAAAAGCATCAAGATCCATACATCATGCCTCTTCCATTGTTCCCAATGCCCCGAAGATCGATACGCTTTACTGCGATATTGACAACGTCCCCCTCGAGAATTTCCGCCAGAGGGCTTTCATTCCAGAAAAGCCCATTCGCATAATACAAGATAGAGACTCGCCTCGAAAGAACACAGCACAAGCACAGTCTCTTCTCCCAGCACAGCAAAAATGGTTCTCTCACGACTCCTCACCCACCCAACCCGGTGTCCCTAGCCTACCAGGTGCAAACCTAGTCCCCTCGCAAGAATACCTCTCCGCATTCGCAGACACAATCCTACCCTACGAACTCATCCTCCCCCCAAAAAACAAATCCGCCCCAGGCCCGCCGAAAATCAGCAACGCGCAGGATGAAGTAAGCCAGGTCATAGCATCTCTGCTGGCGCGCTCGCCAGACGCGACGTTCCACCGGTTCAACGCGCCGCTGTCGCTCTTCCTGCACGCATACAAGGACTCGCCGCGTCCTCGCGAGAGACTCTATATCGCGCAGGCGCAGATTGCAGATCTGCCGGTGCAGATGCGGGATGATTTGCCGGTGCCGAGGATCGTGAGGGAGGCCGGGAAGGGCGATGTGTATGATGCGAATATATGGATGGGCGTGCCGCCGACATATACACCGTTGCATAAAGACCCGAACCCGAATCTGTTTGTTCAGCTGGCTGGCTGGAAGAGGGTTCGGCTTTTTACGCCGGGGGTTGGGTTGGGGATTTTTAGGGGTGTGCAGGGGAAGATTGGACAGCAGGCTTCGGCGGTGTTTAGGGGGGAGGAGATGATGGAGGGGCCGGAGAGGGATGTGTTGCATGAGGATGTGTGGAGTCGGGATGCTAGGATGGAGTGTTTTGAGGTTGATGTTGGGCCCGGTGAAGCGCTGTTTATTCCTAAGGGTTGGTGGCATAGTATTAAGAGTATAGGGCCAGCCGTGACAGCCTCAGTAAACTGGTGGTTCCGTTGAACGGGTATATCGAAACCGTGTTCTCGGAAGTAAGATGGTAGCTTTGGCTGTTTCGGAAGTCCTAGAACATTCTAGCTACAGTATCTACCTAGAGTTATGGGCTTCGGATGAGATCAGGCGAAGAAGCTTCCTCGACCTTGCAACAAGAAAGCACAATATGCTCTGATAGCTCAAAGTAATATCTTCTCGATTCACCACCAACCTCTCACGCTCCATTCTTCTGCTTCAACTTACTCTCCCGAATAGCCTTCATCTTCTCCTCATCCCTAAACAAACTCAAATCCAATGGAAACCTCTCCCCCATCCACGTCGCCCTCTGCGTATGATCCCTACGCAATCCACGAATCAGCACAAAGTTTCTCCCCACCTATCATTACAAGATCTCATGAACAGTTTCAACATACCTCTCCCCTTCATCATGCTCGCCCGTCTCCGGGTTGACGGTGTTGGGGTGGATCAGCGCACTGAGTGGACCGCGGTTGATAACGAGCCATGGGATGAAAGCCCCGAATTGGGCGGGGGTGAAGAGGTTTACTTCAAACATGGCAGTGGGGTGCGGGCCGATGGGCGTGTCCCAGAATCGGTAGATGCGGAGTTCGGGGACTATGGGGGAGTGGGAGGGTTAGTGGGGTTGGTATGGTGGGGGGCTAGAGATGGGGAGATAGGAAGAGTAGCAAGGAGAAATGACAGTAAAGTAGAAATGGGAACGGGAGAAAGGAGAATCAGAAGGGGAAGTACACTCGCGCCGAATCCGCTCCCAAAGCTCAAAGGCGAACTTCTTCTGCGTCTCATTCTTTTGGAAATAATAGATGTGCACATCGCTTCAGCTCAAGTCAGCTTCTTTTCCCATCCTCTCTCCAGCTTTCCAAAATCAACCTCTGGACAAAGTGACGCTCACAAAGCACCTCGAATGCCATTATCTAACGGCTCCGTAAACTTCTCATAACTCTTACTCAGGACGCCTGTTGGGGGATTGACATATGATTTGCCATCTGCAGCCTTCTCGTCCGGCAGTGGTGGAGCGTCCTCGTAGCCCGCTAGGGGTGAAGGATATGTGTAATGAGCTGAAGAGGCCATTGTTGGGGAAGAGTTTTGATGTCAAGTTAGAGATGATATGATAGTTAGAGAGGTAGTTGGGTTTTTCAGAGGCGATAATTCTTTGAGGGGAATGGGAGTTCTGGTGAGTGAGTGACGAAGGCGGGGTCTTCTGTAAGTGCAAGGCTGAACTGCCTTTTCGGGTCCCACGCTTGCATGCTTTTGTCAGCGATTGCGAATTTCACACGAGTTGTTTGAAATCAACATTCACTCGCGTTTCATCTCATTTCACCTCCCTCACTGACTTACTTTACGCTAATTGTTAAACCACCGAGCGCAAGGCAGCGAGTCAATTCTGAAGCTCGGAATTTTCTGTGTGCCTTGCCTTTAGAGATTTGGATCAATAGAACCATCTTTGAAAATGTGGCTAGTGCTCACGAGGCTGACTGACAGCCACTGTGGCTTTCCAAGTGTGGCTGTGGCTATGGTCGCTACTGTATCACAGAATAAAATGAGATGAGATGGGAGCTTCATCTTTAGACGACGTCGTCTTTGCCATTGGCTCCTTACGCGCTTTCGCCGCATTATTGCATGGGGTTAA
>QGMG01000458.1:0-28437 GCA_007825325.1 Lachnellula cervina | reverse complement strand
AATTATCTATCTAATCTAAGCATTATATTAATACCTACAGCCTAAACTATAAAGGGATTATCTTATCTATTACTACGCTTATTAATATTAGTCTTATAGCTATATACCTGTTCTTCTAAGACTATATCCCTATTAAGTACAGGCTTATTATTATCACCTTTTAGATCTAAGACCCTAGAATTAAACTTTATAATATACTCTTCCACTCGATCTATTCTAATATTATAAATATCTAGTAATAGAAATATATTTATTAGTAAGGTAGCTCTAGGTGAGGCAAGGTTAGACTTAAGAAGAGATACTAAGAGAAAGAAGATATTATCTTTAGTTTTGCTATTTAAATGTGTACCTAGTATATATTCCCTAAATGCAGTTTCTATATACTTGTAAAGGTTCTAAATATGCGTATTTATAAGATAGATGCAGTTAAAAACGATCCTAGTATTATGCGTAGAGTTCTTATATATTTGCATCTATAATTTGCAGCTATAATTTAAATGCTCTAGAGATAAGTTAATAGGTTTCTATATACTAGCTTATCTAAACTAGTTAATAAGACTAGAGGCAAGAATAGCCCTCTATAGCATAAAGGAGTAGGTCTTATTAGAAAGTAGCTACTAGTAATATATTATTTCCCTTATATAATTCTATTGCCTAGTTCTAAGGAAGTTAATAATAAGGGAGTTAAGAAGGCGCTAAAGTATACTAATATTGCTATACTTAATAATATACTTAGTAGTTAAGGATATTTGTATTTGCTAGAGTAGTTAATATATACTAGTAAACTTATAGTTATTATATGCCTAACCCTTTTTCTAACTAGAAGTATAATTCCCTTTCTATACCTCTAAAGTAAAGGCTATCTTATAGATATTATTAACTAGGTTATTAAATTGCTCTAGAGTTAATTTTCTAAGCGTATTAGTAATCTATTCCTTATTCTATATATTAGAGGGTGCCCTAGAATTAAGTAGTCCCTTCTACTATATAGACTAATATAGCAATGCTAATACGCAAGCTATATAGCTTTAGGCAGTAAGAGGTTTAATAATATAATACTTAATATTATTATAAGATATAATAGTATGACCCTATATAATTAGATTAGCCTAGAGGGTATATTTAGACTACTTATTGCTAGGAGTATTCTAGTGAGTCCTAATAAGCATAAGGATTTGATTAAGTTAAATATAGAACTATATAGAATAAGAAAGGAGCTAGTCTTTACAATTAAATATTCTAGAAGCATTCTACTATTCGGCTTTTACTAATTGTAATAGTTGAATAGATAGCTAATCACTATAAAGCAGATAGAGGCAATCTTTAAAGTTATTTGTAATAGGGGTTTCCGTAATAGGAGTTTCTATAATAGGGGTTTATATAATAGGGGTTTCCATTATAGTAATAGAAGGCGAGTTGCTTAGAAGTAATATATCCGAAACAGGTATATTAGGCGTCTAGAGGCCTAGCTAACTTGTATAAATCTATTTGTGTACCTAATATATCCCTTCTATAGAACTCTTATTCTTACTAATAGCACCTAATTGCTAGTACTTAGTTCTAGTAATTAGTATACAATTAATAACTAGAAGCTAGGAATATATATTCTAGGACTTGTCTATAAAGATCTGCTTAACCTCTAAGGGGAATATGCATTTAATAGCATTTATAATATAAGCTTTTATACACTTAGTATATATATTGTTTATGCCTTAGATAAAAGGGCTATTATAGATAATATTCTTATCAAGTAAGGTAGTTAGTTTATATATTAATTAGATAAGGCTAGAAGGAGGAATCTTAGAGCATATAATAACTGCTATAGTAGTTATAGCTTTTATTTCTATCTTCTTACTAAGAACCTTAGCGGGCGGCTTCTTCTTCTAGTTATAGTTATTATAAACAATAATGGTTTATAGGTTCTATGCCTTAGACTTAAGCGTTTTCTATAGAAAATTAGTATATATTCACTCTAATTATCTAATTATAATTGGCTATCAGGCCTATTAGGCTTATTAGGCTTATTAGAGGTCTTAGAACAAAAGCTATATACCTTTAAGTACTTAGTGAGTTTTGCATTATATAATTAATTATTATATATAAGTAATAGATTCTAAGGCTAGATAAGGTTAAAATAACTCTCTGCTTAATGCTACTCCTAATAAGATATAAATCTAGTAGACCTTATAGATAATTAGAGGTATTATATATATATCTATAAGCAATAATACTTGTGATAAAATATACTATAGACTCTAAGGTTTTTATAGTCTATTCTATTCTAGAAAGGAAACTTGACTAGAAGGCTTGCTAGTTAAGTAATAAAGATAATATAATAGAGGACTAAGATAGAGCAAGAGTATTTATATTAGTAATAGCTTAATGCGAGTTAAATGTTTCTAGTGTAGCGGTTAGATTAAACTAGCTAAAGTACTAACTACCTTAGAGTGTTTAGAACTCCTTCTAAAGAGTAGAGATTAAAGGGCCTATACTAATAATCTAACGAAGATAATTAGACTTTATAGCCTTATAAAAAGCCTTCTACTATGCCTTTAGAGTATAGTAATAGAGTGATAGCATTTTATTATCTATATCCGTAGCTTTAATAATCTAAGCCTTAAGAAAGTCATTTAATTTCCATCTAAACTAGTAAAGCAATTATATAATTGCTATAACCTTAGCTTATTATCTATATAATCTTTTATTCTAGCAATATAGACTACTCCTAGTACTAATACCCTTTATATCTTCTTCCTCTATATTGCTACCCTCTTTATTAACCCACTTAGTAGTACACTCTTCTTTATAACTCTTATCTGTAATACTCCCTTTAGAGCCTTTAGAGGCCTTAGAGCTTATATCTAACTCTATATCAATCTGACTATATAGAAACTAATATAATAGTTAAGGCCTAGAAGGCACGCATTATTATAAAGGACTCGAATAAAGGAGAGGTAAATAAGGCAAATAGATTAAGGGACTTATAGGTAGGAAGGCTAAGGAAGGCAAATCGCTTAAAGGGCTTATTAGTATATTATAAAGGACTAGTAGAGGCGGAGAACGATTTGTTAGGTTTATAGAGGCACTTTATAAAGTAGATTGTATTTAGTATAAGGTAGTTAGAAGGGCAGATATATTACCTTACGCAGATAAGGAAATATTACTATCTATAGATAAGAAAGATATTATAGTTAACTTAAATTAAAGAGAATTGTATAGGCTTTTAAATGAGATAGGTTTAAGATAAATTGGAATTATAGAAGTAGGTAATATATATTACTAAATGAATATAATATTCGCCACTAAAAAAGTTGCATATTATATTAAAATCTCTTATATATTCTTAGACCCTCGTTTGGTCTAGTAGTGTGTAGGGAAAATAGGGGGGTGTGATTAGCTATTAGAGGTCTTAGGGGTGTCGGAATGCGCTACTAGTAAAAGGTGGGGTGGTTTTCTGTACATACCACCATAAAGACTAAAAACGAGGGTCTGAGCGCTGAGATAAACTCCGCCTTTAGATGAAGGACTACTGGGAAAAGAAAGAGCAACTGCACGGCATCGTGTGGTCCACAGAACCGGAGTATGTCTTGCAGGAAGGAAAACTACACATACTGCGAATGATGCCCTCAAAGCACCGGAACAATCGTTACAATTCGTCCAGGCGGTTAATTACGAAGGAAGCTGATACCCAGTCTGTGATCAGGCTCGAAAACAAAGAAGGCGCATACTTCCTAACCGAATCGTGCAGGATTTTACCTCCCATATTATTCAATAGTTCCCCGGCTTTGGCAATGCATCGAATAGATGTGTCATACTCTTTGATATCTCCCATCCGCCTTGCGCTACAAGCCAATCTCTTTCTCTGCCTGGGATCAACCAAAATGAACGGAGTCCAAACAAATGTCATTTTCCTGTCAGATGCTACTACTTCTGTTATCAATGTCCCGGAATGTTACACCATACCCTGCAACCCTCCAGCTGGTCAGGAGGTGCACTTACTCCTTGCTGCAAACAGTTATTTGCTGTCACTGGGTATTCTTGGAAATGCTCCGTCTGGAAGTGCGGTCGTGTTAAACAATCCAGAGCCATATCTTGCACATGCTCTTAAAGTTCAGGCTGCTAAGAAAGGGATATGTCTTACATTGATAGCATCAGATGGATGTGAACGGGGCCTGCCTTGGGTCTCGATTCATCGAAGATCATCAAAGCGAATGATCAAATTGGCCTTGCCGAAAGGTCCATCAATTCTCATTGACTTTGCTGGTACATATTCTGCCCGTGAGATTGGATCTCGAATTAGAGAGTGTCTCCCAAAGCTTTGCCAAGAAATAATGCCCGAGTTCTACCTTGGCGACCAAGCTTCGTTTCCCGAATTTCTGGAGGACGCGGTAGCATTCTCTCGATCCGCTCTTGACAATCCTGGAAATTTTAACACAGCGCAGCGTGTCCCTTTGAAAGAAGTTGCAAACATCCCAAACCTGCCGCAACTAACCACTGTTATCGATTGGGCATCACCTACGTCTATTCCCGTCAAGATCCAGCCTGCTGATTCGGCGAACCTGTTCTCCCAAAACAAGACATACATGCTTGCGGGACTCACCAGAGATCTTGGTCAGTCGCTATGCCAATGGATGTTGACCAAAGGTGCGAAGTATATTGTCATCGCTAGCAGGAATCCACAGATAAATCCCACATGGCTCGAGGGCTTAGCCTCTCGAGGTGCTATCGTGAAAGTTATGTCCATGTAAGTGCACTACAGTATCATTCGACACACCTCATGCTAATTCTTTCAAGGGACATCACCCACCGACATTCGGTTTCGAAGGTCTATGATGATATCTGTAAAACAATGCCTCCTGTAGGCGGCGTCGCAAACGGTGCAATGGTTCTCCGCGATATATCCTTCCCCAGGATGAGCTATGATGAGCTTCAGACTGTCCTGAGACCCAAAGTAGAAGGCACGCAGTACCTTGATGATATATTCTCCACCAACACCCTAGACTTCTTTATACTTTTTTCGTCTCTCATGGCAGTCTTGGGCAACAGCGGTCAATCCAATTATTCCGCCGCAAACATGTATATGACCAGCCTGGCAGCGCAGAGGCGAAAGCGCGGTCTAGCAGCATCAGTAATGAACATCAGCGGCATATTTGGAATTGGCTATGTATCACGAGTCGACGACGTGACGCACAAGCAACTTTCAAAGATAAAATTCAAGCCGATGTCAGAGCAGGATCTCCATCAAATGTTTGCAGAAGCTGTTCTGGGTGGAACACCAGATTCTGGAGCGAATCCTGAGTTTACTGCAGGCCTGCAGCAAATGAGTGCTGACAATGATACTACTTGGAGCACCAATCCGAAATTCTCGCATTTTGTACGAACTCCAGAGGAAGTCACAACCAAGAGAGACAACCGAGAATCCGTTGCCTCGCTGAATAATCAACTTCTTCTTGTCGCAACGAAAGAGGAAGCAATATTCCTCATTAAGGGTAATTCCCATAGAATTTTCGATTATGCATGCGCTAATACAGTTGTAGCTTCCCTTTCCACCAGAATTCAACGCAGCCTTCTCCTAGACGACGATCCCGAAGTGGAAATTCCGCTGATCGATCTTGGCGTCGACTCTTTAGTCGCAGTGGAAGTCAGATCTTGGTTCATGAAAGAATTGAATGTGGATATGCCTGTTCTTAAAGTACTAGGAGGTGCATCCATTTCCGACCTTGCCGCGATGGCTGTTGAGAAGCTCCAGTTGGAATATGCGCCGAATATGGGCACCCCTGAAGGGGTAGGTAGAAAGCCGGCGCTCATACACAATACGCCTAGCACTCCATCAACTCGAAGTGATGGGAGCAGGGGTGGGAGATCAAATTCATCCAGTATCAGTCGTCCCACTACAGGGGCCTCGACGCCGAATTTATCGGAAAAGGGGCAGGCTCCAAATTTTGATTAAAGTTTATTATACCTGAACAGATGTATACCTTTCGTTTTGCTGTATTTCTTGATCTAGAACCTTGCAATAAAATACATTATTCTCGTTGCTGATAAGAATGTCTGAGAAGTGTACTAGGAGGTGTGCGTGCAATTCAGAAACCAAGGCTCAAGAAAGCCAAACATCCTACATTTAAAAGCAAAGCAACGCGAAGATTCGCCGAAACCGCCCACCGGAACATAGATCAAAATAAGCAATTCAATCACCAAACAAATCAAAGCAATTCATGTTTCGTGCTGTTAGCTCAACTGTTAACGGTCCGAAACGACCCTAAATCTACGGGGACGTACTCCGAAAGGAGGAACCCTTTTGGTTTTTTGTGCTATGAATTAATTTTGTTTCATTTTTGGTCTTGGTCTTTTTATACGGGTCTTTTTATGTCGTTGCGATTCATTGTTTACTTTTTGCGCCCTGTCAAACTTAAGCGAGTAAGCGAGGCGTCCCCCCTTTTACTTTCGTCGCATATACCAAGCGTGATATCTAGTGATTAATAGTGTGGAAAAAAGAAGTTCCAACCCACGAAACATCCAATCCGACTATATCTTCCTTCTATTACAAGCCCTATTCCCCTTCGGAATATAGAATTCGAAATGGCAGATAATATCCATCGATCACGTGAGATATAAACCAAGATAACAACCAGACTCGCTATATTCAAGGGACGACCTTTGTCTACATAGGTAAGTATGGGAAAAGCATAATAAAATTAGCTATAACACCTGCCTCCTTTTGTATGCGGATTCCATGCATGTGTCTTTCGGCATCAAGATAGTCGAACTGGACATCCGTCACCACCCCAGGATCAAGCGCTGGTATATCAGCCATTTTCTATCCTCATCCTCGTCCTCTATCTAATTCTCAAATCATCAGTGCACACGAGAACCGAATCGTCTCTTCTCTTTGAATTTCATCGCATTACACCTAGCAGCGAAAAAAGCATGTCCAGAGAGATCCTTCTTCCAGCTACCCCCGTAGCCCCGGCCCGCGCCTTCAAGTTTTCAAAGAAGGGGCTGCAACGTAAATGTGTACCAAAAACGTGAGTTGAGTTGTGGACTACTGGTTTATTATAGGAATATAGCTATGACTCGAATGCTTGGAAGGAGGATAAATTTATTGTATACTGGAATAAAGGGTTTAGCACGACATGAATTACGCGGGGAATGGTGGTGGTATTAGTATCGCGTTCTTAAGGGAATGCTAAAGCAGCTGGAGATGGAAGAGAAGTTATGATCAGGAAGAGAAATGAGAATATTGAGGCTGATGATAAGTAGTGGTATGGAGAGATACTAAGGAGCGATATTGGTATGAAGGCAGGCAAGTGAGGGACCGCTTGCTTGAGATAACATACATGTAGACAAGTCTCCTTGAATAAAAAGCTGGGAGAAATCTGTATATGTACACTGTCACAAGCAATGGCGTGGTCAAAACGCTTCACCAAGGTCTAATAAACACAAGAGAATCAAGCAATTAAATACCAACCAACGCCCCAGCCTACCCTTTTCCCCCATCCAGTCTTCACTACTTCCCAAAGAAACTCGTTATTTTCTGACTGCCCTTATCCTTGCCCGTAGACTTAGATGGACTTGCAGTATTATTGCTCGTAGCACTTCGACTCCTGCCAGCCGGTTTCTGCGGTGAGGGTTTCGCTGGACTGGCAGCTGTTTTGGGGACTTTCTTAGGCGGCTCTTCAGCTGCTTCGTCTGAGAGCTCCCGTTTGAAGCTCGTCTTGGACTCTTCTTTGGGAATTGGAAGTGGTGCATTGTCTTCAGTGCCATCGTGGTCGACGGTCTTGCGATCTTCTCCAGGCTCGTGCTTAATTTCTTCCGTTTTCACGTCTTCGCTCTTTGTTTGTTCCGTAACTGGGGACGTTGGCGTTGTGATGGCCTCGGTATCGCCCTTCGTTGCTGGCTTTGCGAAGAAGTTGGCAATGTTGGACTTGTTCTCGCTGCTCGCAACAGGGATGATGAAATTAGGTGAGTTATTCCCGACTTTACCAACATCTTTGCTCACGGGATAGACCTCCAGCTCCCCCTGAAATGGGACCAGTAGACTTTGCAGCTCTTTCGACCACGAGTATCGTTTCGGATCAAGCCAAGTCCGTAGATCCTCCGAGCCATTCTCCAGAATAACAGGCATCCGATCATGGAGGAATTTCAGCTGTTTGTTGGAATCGGTAGTAATGACCGTGAACGTGTAATGCTTCTCCTCCGATCCTATTCAACTTCCGCATTAGCAATATCTCCCGCCTGGAAACCGCAACGCGCACCAACCTACCTTCATACTGCACACAATCCCACAACCCAGCAAAACACATCAGCTGGCCATCCTTCCTCTTCACAAAATGCGGAACCTTCTCCCTGCCCTTCTTCAACCACTCATAGAACCCCTGCGCCACAACCACACACCTCTTACGCTGCTTCATCGTATTCCACAAGCCCTTGTTCTCCTTCAGACTATCATCGCGGCAGTTTATCGTCTTCATCATAGATCCGTAATCCGGATTGCGTTTCGTCCAGAAGGGTATAAGACCCCATTTCATAGACTGCAGCTTATATCTAACCTCCCCCTCTGGCTCCCGTTCATCGTCAACCACTTCATCCTCAGGCTCCGCCTCACCCGCACGACCACTCTGCCCATGCGCTCTCGGCCCAGCGCCCCAATCCGGTGTACCAGCACGGTACACAAGGCCGTGATAGCCCGGTGCGAAATTGTAGCTTTGTCGGGGCCCGCCTTCGTCATCTTCATCGGCGGGGGCTTCGTAGACGGGCATGTGTGCGTTTTCGAGGTATGCGCGGACTTGCGCTGGGCGCTTTGATGTGTTAGCTAGAGTCTTAGTTGAAGGGTTTAGATAGATATGTACCAGTGCGAGGGCGTAACGGCCACACATTGTCGTTATGGGTTGCTCACATACTTTGATATGGAAGAGGTAGTGGGATGGGGGTCGCGACGTTGATATCGCGTCGATGACATCAGGCAGTCCTTCTTAGCCGCAAAATCAATTGCCCAAGGTTTTGTATGTGATTATATGGGAGCGAAGCATATTTAGTTCTAATTCCCAAATTTCATTCTCCTTCATCAATAGCCTAGATTACATAGCAAGTATATTGTTCAAACGCGTGGTCACGTGCATATACCCCTCATTCAGATGGGCGAGTTCATGGGGTTTTATTTCTATCTCTCTCCTTCGTGAAGGCCCTTTTCTGACGGTAAAACCTTGTCCCATTTATAACGGAATGCTATAACCTTCAACTGTCATTTTGATCCATCGAAGTTTATTTCATGCTTTATTGCAATACTCGCTGTCTATCTACTCCGTATCCTTCCTCAGCGAAAAGAAGGCCGCCATTCATTACTATATATTTTTCGTATCTCATTAGACCTTTTCTAACCGAATACCTCGAGCATAAAATGGTACTCAACAAAGCTCTTATCCTCCCTCCCTCTCAAAGTAAGCGCTTGGCACCGATCAGCCAATTCATACCCAATGTTCTTTGCCCCACAGAAGAACACTCCAACTTTCCTCTTCGTTTTCTTCACCCCAACCCCTTTATCCTCCATATCCTTGTAATATTGCAACATGCTCTCATAATGTTCATCCAGGATCTTGCCCAAGTTGGGGCGTCCAAACTGACTGACGTTGAGTAATCCCGTGAGCAGCGACTCTGGGTTCTCTTCCGTGCGATGGAGTTCGAGGAGGTACCTGTAGACATGCGTCGAGACGTCTTTGCGATTCTGCGTGACATGCGTTGATACCCGTATATTGAGTAGAGGCGTCTCCCCGCTGGGACGTTCCGCAGACTTCGTAACTTTATTCAATAGATCCGAAAACCAACGTAACTGATTCCGATCCTTCACTATCCAGTGAAAGTCCACCCTTCGGTATTTAGGCGCCTTCCGTGGCCCTGCGGGTTTCTCGTTTACAGACGGAGCAGGAGAGTTCCCTTCCCGTTGTCTGTCTACTCTTGCTTGGAGATCAGTAAGGATCCCGCTATATGGTGTAACTCCTATTCCGCTCCCAAGAATAATACTCTGATCGAACTCGTAGAATCGTTGCGCAGGCGCTCCGAATGGACCGTCGATACAGACTTTGATTTCTTCAACAGAACCATGCTTTGCCATGAGGCGGAGCCTCGACGTCCAATCCCCGTCCATCTTGATGTGGACTTGCATTTCTTTCCCCATACATGTTGATATTGTGAAAGGGTGCCATTGAAAATGTGACAATTGAGGGACTTTGAGAAGAACATATTGCCCGGCATAATACTCCCAATATCTATTTTTAGGAACGGTCAGAGTAACAGCAACGGTGTCAGTGTCAAGGATTTCGAGCTTCGCAGGTATGTAAGAGAAGCCGTAGCAAAATCGGACGAATCGCTCGAACACAACAAGGAATGTGGGAAATGCGAGCCAGAAGCCTAACATGGGATAGTGGAATAATGCATCTGTCCCGTGCGCCATGAGAAGTCCGATGATTGGGAACATAAGCAAGTGCCCTAACTGGAAGAGCTCGTAGCTTCGTCTTCGGACTGCTGGCATGCTAAGGAGTGCGAGAGTCCAGAACAGACCTAAAATCACAATACCTGTCCAGCCTGGAACAGAGGCTATATACCCCAGGTATGATCGGGGTTTGTGGTGTTCAAGAACCTCTCCCACGGCTGATCTTTGAGAGCGAAGACTTCCGTAGAGGAATGTCCTGCCAGATATCAGCAAAATCAGGATTTTGCGAAGAAGCGCAACATACCCTAACAGGTGGCTGATGCCATGAAGTGTACCAAATCCGATGGCAACGATTGACATTATGATGTGGAAACCTTGCGACTTATCCCAGTTGACGATGTTCGCCAAGGAAGTGTGTTTCCTTAGCATGGCCGCTAGATATCGTGACATGGAAAGGATAAGGAAGAAGAGTGTAGGATATCTGTGATTAGGGTTAAAAGCAAAGCTGGCAGGAGGGAGAAGGTGCCGCTTACAGGACTCCAGCACATGTCTTGGCAACGATGAGTCCCCATCCGAATGCCTACGCAGAGTGAGCGAGTGCCGCGGAGAGATATCGAGGTTGACCAACATGTCTGTATTTCGGCGTCACTAGATACTCGACGAGCTGCCAGGTCCCAAATGCGACTTGCATTGATACCACCACAGCAATAAATAATATCTCTCTTCCCTGTACCGACCAATACGCTCGAAATCTCCTCCCCCTAGACATAGACCTCATATAATGCTCATGGCGTTCTTCCGCTTGTGCTCCCGGATTCAGAGATGGGACATTCCAGCCTCTCACGGTATTCGAGAAATCCGTTCTCGAGATTTTGGTCTGCTCGGTCCCCATGACACTGCGTAAAAACGTATGCCTCTGTTCATCTTCTCGACTTTGAGGCTCCTTTGATTCCGGGAGGAGTTCTGCATAGACTTCATCGAGCTTACGCTCAAGCTCATCATATGAGATGTATCCAGTGTTCTTCTTGTCCAAGGCGCGAGCGAACTCTGCGATTTCTTCATCTGATAGAAAGATTCCAGGGGCCATGATTGGGTCCTTCCAATGTGGGCTCGAAATGAAGGGTCTTTCGAGTGATCATTCTGAAACAAAGAGAAAATTGACTGAAAGGGGAGCCCAAGCTGGGGTAACACCTGCCTTTACCTACCTGGAGTACCAGATTCGGAAGGATAAGTATCCGCTAGAGGTAGATGCTAGTTTCAATGTCCAAATTTTAGCTACGTAGATACGAAAAAGTAGAAGGTAGGCGTTCGGAATGTAGGGCCCGGATGAGGCGCCACCCGTCGATGTACCACAAAGGAACCACCACAATGCTGACTTGCTGGCCTAGGGGAAATGAGAAATGTCAGGTCGGGATGGCAGGCATCCGAAGGCACTCTAAAAACTCCATACCTAGGCCTAGAGGCCTAGAGGCATAGTCAACATGTCACTGCGGTCAGAAGGGTACTACCTAAGTAGTGTTAGTTCGTTTTTTAAAATTGATGAGAGAATCTAACCACTATGCGGCCTAGCGCAGTAGCGATCTTCACTTAAGGTTTAAGTCCCCGGATTTTCCAAAGAAAGGCCAGGGTCTTTTCCTTGCTGCATCACATCAAAACCAGGTGAGGACACTAAGACTAGCTAGACTCACGGATTCCCTACACATCACATGTTATCATGCACGCAACCTCAGGTCATTGATGGAATTTCTATTTTTGATTGTGCTCCCGAGATGCCATAATCTGGAGTACAGCTCGCCAATCGACAAGAGCTCGCAAAGCCCGCAAAAAGTTCCTGGCCATGATTCCCCCCATGCAATCAATCAAAAGTTCAGCTCCCCTTTATGCCCTCGACATAACACCCCAAGCCCGAATGATGTTGTCAGTGTAACCAGCGAAAAGGGTCTGACCGTCCGCGCTCCACGCCAAGCTAACACACTCTGGCTCTCTGCTCTTCTTGCCAACGGACTGGAAATCTGGCTTCAGCTCGTCAACCTTGCTCTTCTTCTCCAAGTCAAAGATGATGATGTAGGTCGACGTCGCGGCACAGAGCCAATATCTGTTTGGCGAGAAGACGAGTGCGTGGATCTCATCACCGGCGTTCAGGGAGTACAGGTGCTTTGATTCGTTAAGGTCCCACAGCATGGTGGTTCCGTCCTTTCCACCGGAAGCGCAGAGAGATCCATCGGGGGAGATGGTGACGGTGTTGATGTAGCCAGTGTGTCCGATGTGGTCGGTCTGCAATCTGCAGGAGGAGAGTTCCCAGACCTTCGCAAAAGAAGTTAGCACAGTTTCCCAGTTAAAAGAGAACAGCCTCAAAAATGGTAGCATGCGAATCGTCTATCAGGGCATTGGTGAAAATTGTCTCATGGCGTGGTCTCCCAGGCTCTGAAGTAGCAAATACTTTATAAGTTGCATAACATCATATTGACTTCGCATGCTCCATTCTGACCGAACAAAAAGGAATTTCCTCACCTTCACAAGCTTGTCCCATCCACTGCTAACGATGACTGGGTTTTGGGGATTTGGGCTGAATCGAACGCATGAGACCCAGTCGGCGTGTCCCTTCTCAGTGATGGTGAACTTGCAGTCACCAAGAGTGTTCCACAGCTTGATGGTTCTGTCGCGCGAGCCGGAAACAATTTGCCTGTTGTCGGCGGAGAAGGAAACGGAGAGAACGTCGTTTGTGTGTCCTACAAACCGGCGAGTGGTGGTACCGGTAGAGAGCTCCCACAGACGGAGAGTCTTGTCCCAGGAGGCGGAGAGAGCATAGGCACCGTCAGAGGAGATGACCTAGAAAAGAGTCTCAGCACACAATATTCTTATACTCTGCGTTCACCAAGCCATTCATTGTTATTGATTGGGGAGGATTCGCAGAGGTGGAACAAGAGCTACATACGCAGTCAGAGACGATGTGAGAGTGGCCATGCAGAGAGCGTTTTGGGTAGCCGTAGGAGCTCTCGTCGCGGGTCAAGTTCCAGATGATCAAGGTCTTGTCGCGGGATCCAGACAGGAGCATGTTGGGGTTCTCGAGCGAGGTAGCGAGGGACGTGACCCATCCGCTGTGGCCCTCGAGGGTACCCTTGAGGATTAATTGTTCGGTCATATTTGCTTGATCGTCGGGGCGTTGCGAAATCAATTGCGACGTCAACTCAAATCTACAGAACCACGGTTGGAAATATTTCTTGGTCGCAGTTTCTGTGCGGGTTCGCTTATGCAACAGTGCTAGGGCGAAAGTGGACTAGCCTGAAGTGGAGGGGAAAGCAAAGCCCAGAGCCCGCCCCTCCATCGCCGCCTGTCATCAACACGCGAAATCATTGGAGATATTGTTGCAGGTAATACCGGTACTTATCATCCACCCATAAGGTAGTGATGATATATGATAATTTGTTATGTTATTTATTGGTGGTATTTAATGGTATTTATTTAGTTATAATTCATGTTACCGTATTCTTCAATACTTTGGCAGTAATACTAACTACGTACTAACTAATATCTATGTTGTACTCCATACCAAGCAAGTTGACCTCCAAATCCCCTACTACAGTGCACCACCTAGGTATACTCGAGTGTACTCGTACAGAACCAATCCATTTACATCACTTCTTTCCTTTGCCCTTCGGTGCCGCTTTGGCCTTGCTCTTACTCTTCTGAGGCTTGACTTCCTCCTCAGACTCGTCATCAATCATATCATCATCGCTGTCGTTCTTGGTGGCCTTTTTCTTCGGAGCCTTCTTCGCCGCCGTAGCTTTCTTGGCCTTTGGTTTCTTGATATACTTGTCCTTCTTCAAGGAGTCCTCGAGGTCCTCCTCGCCCTCCTTCGCATCAGGATCGGCTATAACCTCGCCCTCGTCTTCCTCCTCGAATGCTTCTTCGAGATCAGGAGCTTCCGCCTTGGTCTTCGCGGCAGGGGCTACGATATTACCGGCTTTCATAAATGGTAGAGGATGTGAACGTGCATTGTACCTAAATAATGTTAGTGAAATTCTATCAAATAACACATCATGCTTACATTCTCGTGAAGGTCGACTTCGTCTGGGTATCAATCTTCACGTCTTCTTGATCTTGTGGTCCAACACCAAGCTCAGTAATATAATCAAAGTCGTCCCTCGTCAAAAAGTAATTGTCCATGAGATTAATGACCTCATCTACACAAGGCTTCCCTTCGTTTTCGAGGCGCTTGACAGTTTGAGTCCATAAAACAGGCAGGTATTGCTGACGGATTTCGTGGCGATCTCCAGACGTACGGAGGCGCATATGTGACTGTATTTCCTTGACATACCGAACAAGCTTGCCTTGCTTACTGTTCTGGCCAAGCCATGATGGAAACCTGGTCTCGCCGACCAATTGACCAGAGACGAAACTGGAAGGTATGACAGTGCTGAATACGGCATGTGTTGGCATCAAGCTCCATTGCTGCTGGGAGCCATGGATCATCCGGTCGACCAAGTCTCCATCACTAATGCTCTGAGCGGCCTGTTCAACGAGTTCCAGAGCCTTAAGGTTTTGCTCTCGGCCACTCAAATTGCTGGCTCGCGATGGTTTGACTTTAAGGTAGTTCTCGGCGATCATGAGAAAACTGATCTGATGATCGTTGAAATAGAGTTCTATCTTGTCATTGAGTGTGGCTTTGCTGGAAGGCGCAAACAGTCCTCCTCCAAGGAGTTTATGGCAAATATCCCAGGGTTTCAATACTACAGACTTCTCCCATGCTTTTGACATAGACTTGCCTTGGTCAAAATCCATAGCACTCTGGTCAAGCTTGGCTGTAGAGATCATGTTGATGATTTGCCGGATGTCTTTGTTGGTACCTTCAATCAAAGCATCAATGACGTTCATGGGGAGTTTGAGGCCTTCTCTGTGACATATCGTTGCAATACGTGATCGGACTTGCTCAACAGTAGGTCGTCTGAATTGAACATCCAGCGTTACAAAGTCGAATGGCTTCATTTTCGGTAGTTTCCGTTCGTTGCATATCAGTATCATAGGCACATCAGTCTTCTTACAAAGCTTTGCCAGGGCGCCGACACCTCCCCGATCACCAGCTGACATGCCGTCAACTTCGTCCATGATCAGTACAATCTTCTTCTTGGTTGTCTCGACTGCTTTGCCATCGCCGGAGAAGTACCCGAACAGAGATTTGTTGTTTAATGTCTCTCCGACGCCCGAGTCAACAAGCTTCTTACTTCTAGAGTCACTGGCATTACTCTCAAGAACATCGTAGCCAGCAAGCTTAGATGCCAGGTGGGCGGCTGTAGTCTTTCCAATGCCAGGTGGGCCATAGATCATGATTGCTCGATAGCCACCCAGGCCATCAGCACCTCTTTTCTGAAAATCGTATTTATGTGCGACAGACCAACCCTTCAGCCATTTCTGAATCTTCTCGACTTGGGCTTTGTTACCACAGATTTGGTTCGCCGATGTGGGGGCGTATTTGGTGGTCCATAGCTGCGAGCTAGAAGGTGCTGGGGCAGGAGGTGGTAGTCTTGCTTTTGAGCCTTGCAAAGCGGCTTCCTTCTCAAGCTTCTTTCTAGCCTTCACGGCCTCATCTCGCTTTCTCTGTTCTTCTCGCTCCATTTCTAGGGCATCCTCCTTGATCTTATCCATCTCCGCTTTCTTCTTTTCGTTGTTAATCTCTGCAGCTTTCCCATCGCCACCGTTGGCAGGCATCCTTGAAATCAGAGCGAACAATCCTTCCTCATTGATCGTCTTGAGACCCAATTGCTGGATTTTTCTCAATTTCGAAGGTCCGGCTTCGTTCCCAAGAACAACATAACTTGTTTTCCCGCTTGGTGCGGTAGTAACTTTTCCACCATATCGTTTTACAAGCTCCTGTCCTTCTTCTCTGCTGATGGTTTCGAGTATACCCGTGAAAACAAATGTTAATCCGACTAAGCAATTTTCTTGGCCCGTGGGTATGTCTCTTGTGCCTGCCGCAGGAGGAGCACCGCCGTTTCCGGCGCCTTGGGCCTTTTTCCAGTCAAACTTCACACTGGGATCCTGCGGTGGAGGAGTTGGCGGTCGAACAGTTGGAATGTCATCCAGAATTGACTGGACAGCGGAGCTCTCTGGCACTGTAACCTTTTTCGAGGGTGGAGCACGAGCTCTCTTCGCTGGTGGCGGCTTCGCGGACTTGCTCTTGACTGACTTGATCTTGGGGACAAGCTCCTCGTCTTCGGAGTCTAAATCCACAGACTTCCTCTTCTTGCTTCCGGATTTTGGTGCTGGTTTGTCAAGAACCATCATATCGTCACTTTCGTCAACCATAACGAAAGAGTGCTCGTCGGCCACATCCGTCATTTCAATGTCTCCACCCTTCTTTGTAGAATTTGATTTGCCCTTCGTAGCTGCCTTTTTCGGCTTGACAATAGGCATATCATCGCTTTCGCTCTCGACATATACGTCCTTCTCTGCCGTTGGCTTCTTGACACCCGCTGCGAATATATCATCACCAGCATCCTCGTCGTCATCTAAAAATGCAAACTCGTCGTCGTCATCGCCATTTTTATACGAAACAGCTTTGTTCTTGCGAGCGGAAGAACGGCCATTGCTCTCGACTTTTGGTGCGGGTATGGGCTTCTTTGGTGTTGGCTTGGCCTTAGGCTTAATGCTCGATGCAAAGTAATCTGCTGTTGAGGTCTCCTTTCCTTTTGGGGATTCCTTCTTGCTAAATCCTAATTAGTGATGCACATCGAGACAATAATAGGCAACATACACAGCTTTCTTGGGGGCAGGCTTTTTCGGTGTGGATTTCTTAGGTCTAGGAAGTATAGCATTAGTGAAGTGCATGAAGATGGTTTATTCGGAACACTTTACTCGGGTTCATCGTCATCACTATCATCAATGACCTTGCGGCTTTCTGTATCATATCAGCATGCTGAAATAAAATCATAGAATCATAACATCCACAGGGTAGCTTACTGCTTCGCTTCTTCTTGGAATCCTCTTCCTTCTTCGTCTCCTTTTCACGGATGGGCGTGGAGGTCTTGCCCCCAAAGAAGCTCCGGATATCCGTAGGCATTTTGGGCGTATGAGACCGGTATGGAGAAAGGATCACTCAGGCCGCTGGATGAAGAAATGCCTTCTGAAAATTACAAGAAGACGGTCATGTTGTCCCGAATCTCGATCAGTAGAATTTTGGAGGTGGATGACGACGCGACTTTTCAGAAAGCGCGACTCACTTTACGCGACATATGGTGAACTACGGGAGCCCGTTCCGCTGAATTAGACAGCTTGTAACCTAAAAGGCAAGAGCAATAAGGAACTGGAGAGAATTAGGTCAGAATATCAATTTCCGTAGGCAGTTATGGGGATTTACAATAAACCCTTACTACTTCTAATCCTCTGAAATGGTCTGTACAATGCAGGACTGAAATCCAAGCCATTACATGGTAGTTGGTGGTGTCGGTCACCGTAGCCATATATCCAAATATCTTGAAGACCTCCAGCTTGCCTTGCAGCTCGTTGAATAGCGACTTCCACCACAACCATGAAGCTCCTCAATCCCTCGAGCTTCGCCGCTCAATTCCAGAAGCTCTCAATATCCTCGACCCCCATACGACCCCTCATAAAACCCTCTTCTACCCCGAAGTTGATCGCATCCCCCTTAAGAACCCTGCGTCCATTCTCCATTACAGCCTCTAGAGGCGGCAATTGGCTTCTCCCAACCTCGCCCGAGAAGAAACGATCGCGTAAAGGCAGACCTCGTGTGCCAACCGGCGGATCAGCAAGAGGAACAACAATAGTATGGGGAGACTTTGGACTGCGGATGTCGGATCATCATCGACGGGTCAGCGCTATGCAGTTGAAGAATGGGGAGGAGGCTATTAAGGTGCGGCTGAAGGGGATGCGGTATCGGTTGTACAAGAGAGTTTGTGCGAGTATTGGAGTGTATACCAAGGGTAATGAGGTAGGTTGAAGCTTTGGTGAGTTGTTGTCGGTAGTGTGTTGCTGATTTCTGGTTAGGTCCGTATGGGTAAAGGAAAGGGGTCATTTGATCATTGGGCGTCTAGAATTGCTGTCAGCAAAATTATTTTTGAGTTGAAGGGTGATGTTCACGAGCAAGTGGCCAGAGATGCTTTTCGATTAGCTGGAAACAAGATGCCCGGTTAGTTTCTCGGCCCAAGTTGCAGACTTATATGCTGACCAGTTGGTACTTAGGTCAGTACGAATTTGTCAAGAAGGGAGATCCCCCTGTTGTTGGGATTACGAAGTTGGATGGGATTACAATGGAGGAGCTGAAGAGACCGCGGAGAGCCATCCCGTTGGGTTCGATACCCCTTGGCTCTACTGCTGAAACTATCCCAACTACAGCTTCTGCATCTACTTCTCCAGATGCTTAGGCTAGGTTTGTAACATAAACCCATTTTGTAACTTGTAAAAACATGGAGCTTGAAGGTCATGTAAAAATCATAAAGAGGCTTTCGGGGTATCACACCATTGAACATTTGGCTTTTTTATGGGCTTGAGTGATGGCAGTTTGCCCAAGCATCTCTTGTGTTAAACCTCTGCTAGAAAGTGTTCTTCTGCCGCCGTATAGACTTCATCTAGTCAAAAGGTGCTCTGCTCAAGGAACGTGATAGCCAGCTTCGAAGCAACCTCTAATGCAAACCTCAAATCCCACCAGCGCCCACTTTTCCCACTGTCCCAACGCCATAACGTCCCAAAGGAATCAACACCAAACTCATGCACTATCCCACACCTTCTAATCAGACCCAGAATCACTAGGCGGCTGCTGCGTCTCTTTCAAAGCCTACATTTCTATCAGTCCTGTTGCCTTCCATACAGAAACACAGTTACATACCTCATCAAGCCTCATCTTCAGGACCGCCAGCATATTCTCCTTGATAACCAGCGTTTGGTCATCCAAGTCCTCGACGATGAAGGCGTGCTCTTCGCTGTCTATCTTGACGATGATGGATTTGATGGAGGGGTCACACTCTACGAGAACACCTAATACAAGAGAAACATTAGTTTGAGATGTATCATGAGAGAGGTGCAAAGTTTACCCCTAATGGCTCGTGGCATCTTGACTCCTCAAGGCTCCCCTAGAATTTTAAGGTCGATGCAGATATAATTTGAGGTGAGTATACCGGTACTCCCCGTGTCTGCTCTTTCAGTCGCCGGGCCGGCTCCGAGATTCAGATGATCTGCGGGGTTTCTTCTTAATAAAGGTACAGTAGCAGCCGGATTTAAGCAGCATAAAAGCTTATTTTGGGAAGCTTACGGAGTACATGGGCTTTCGAAGGGTCCGGAGCTTTCGGCATCTGTGGGAGCATGATATCCTATCCTATGGCGGGGGCTTTACGAAATGGACTTCACCATGATTCATTATTAATCCTCATCTTTCCTTTGTATTGTATTATTGACCAACTACTACTCTTCGATTCCATTTGTGTTACTTTACGGAAAGTCTTATCGATAGCACTACAAGTACTTTATCGGTTCTACAAATCAACCATAGAAGCACACGATTCTTAAGCACTGTACGCATATCCCCTCAATACACGTCCATCTATAAGCCAATCTGTTTCCTCCCTAGCCATACACATGCCCTTCGTATAAACCTATCATCAAGATGGAAATCCGGAGCGCAACACGCAGCAAACGAGCATGCCAATGCACAAAATCCCCGCTTTCATCAACATCAACACTCCTCTTCCTATCCCTCATCCTGCCCAGCACCTCCTTCGCCCAACTCCCCATGCACATCTACAACCGCCAAGACGACCCCTCATCCTTATTACCACCGCCCACAACTCTCCTCACATCCGCCACACCATTGCCATCAAATCCAACTTCCACTACCCCGCCACCAGCAACCTCTTCCCCCGCTATATCCAACACAAACGCCCACGCCTTCAGCTACTACTTCCTCATCATCGCCGCCGTAGCGGTCCTGGTCTGCCTCTGCATCCTATATATCGGGCGTCGTAGGAAGCGGAAAGCTGCTTTCTTGCGGGAGACCTCGCAGCAAGCGTTGGCGCGGGACGTGGCGGGGTATCGGTCGCGGTTTGGGAGGGGGCCGTATAGAGGGGAAGGAGCTGGGCGGTTGGGATTGGGGTGGAGTGCGGGATATAATGGCGAAGGTGGGAGAAGGGCACGAGGGGAGGAGGGGCTGGATGAGAGGGGGGAGGCGCCGCCGCCGTATGGGGCGGAGGGGAAACCGCCTAGTTTGAGGAGTGTGGATCATGATCATGTTATGGCTTCGACCGAGAATGCCGGGGTTAGGAGGAGTGGTGAAAGAGTGGCGGATGGCGAGGCTGTGGAATTAAGGAGGATGAGTGGTGATACGCCGAGGGAAGTCGAGGGCCATGAGCCACCGGAGTATCATGCTGCTGTGGCCTCGGGAAATTCTGGAGATATTGGAGATATTACGAGACCCACGACGGCAATTATAGCTTCAACGCGGCTTGAATCTACGAGGAGGCTGCTGAGCAGGACTAGTGGCACACCAACATCACACGATTAAAATAGTGGCTCATGAGGAGGCTCTTTGAAACTCAAAAGGTCTCAAATGATGATACAATAATGTTCAAACATCTTCTGGTATATATTAGAACGATTTTACTCAAGACTCATGCTCTATTTTCTATCCTATTGGTCCAGTGCCTGCCTCACTAAAACCTCCTCGTGAAAACCGCCGGCTTATTCCCCAACACATCATCAATCTCCTTCAACACCTCCGGCGTCAGCTTCTTCACTGCCTCAAAAGCCTTCACACTCTCATAAACCTGCTCCGGCCGACTCGCCCCCGTAATAGCCGAGCTAACATTCTTATTACTCAAAACCCACGCATACGCTAGCGTAGCCTGGGAAATCCCCAGCTTATCCGCAATGGGCTTCAGCTTCTGCACATTCGCGATGTCCTCCTTCCACGACTCGGAGCCGACTTTTTTGTTCATCATCTTGATGAAGGCGTCGTCGGAGCCGCTGCCGAGGCGCGAGCCGCTGGGGATGCCGTCGTTGTATTTCCCGGTTAGGAAGCCTTGTTTGAGGGGGCTGAAGGTTGTGAGGCCGAGGCCTATTTCTTCGTAGAGGTGGGCGAATTATTTTTCGACTTTGTCGCGGGTGAGCATGTTGTAGTTTGGTTGTTCCATTATGGGACCGACTGGGAGAAATGAGGAGTTAGCTTAGTTTTCGCAGGGCAAGTCTAGGGGGGTATAGTAATGACTGAGGCCCATGATTTATATATCTTTGGAGTAAGTGCTCCAGATTTGTACAATGCCAAATGGGAAGCGGGGAATTGGAATTGGGATCATCTTACTCAAACCAAGCTTGTCGGCGACTCTCCACGCCGTTGCAATCTCATCCGCATTCCACTCCGAAGTACCCCAGTAAAAGGCTTTCCCGGTATCAATGATATGGTTGAAAGCTCGCACAGTCTCCTCAATCGGCGTATTTCTATCTGGTCTATGGGCGTAGATCAAATCAACATAGTCTAAGCCCAAACGCTCCAAAGAAGCATTTACTCCCTCAACGATATGCTTTCGGGAAAGCCCAACATTGTTCACTGGGTTTTCGCCATTAGCTGCTCCCCAGTATATCTATACACTTGTCAGCAAACACTCAAATATGCATGGGGTCAATTTATACCTTTGTTGAAACGACTATATCGTTCCGTTTCCATTTGAACTTCTTGATAGCTTCTCCCATGACACGCTCAGACTCTCCACCGGAATATCCTTCAGCGCAGTCGAAGAAGTTGATTCCTACATCGTAAGCAGCTTTCATGCATGCGAAAGTATTTTCTGTTATTGTAAATGTCAGTCTAAATTGGCAAGGTAGCTTTGGACTTCTTACCGTTCTCAACGTGTCCGCCATAAGTCAGCCATCCTCCTAGAGAAATGGCAGATACCTGGAGCCCTGAACGGCCTAGAAATCGGTATTCCATCTTTGGAAGACCTTCAGGTGGTGCCATGATGTCGAAGTTTGGCAATTTGACGAGGAAATAGAAGTGTTAGAGTTACCGGGCAATTTTCCGCTTGGAAATAAAATATTTGCAGGAAAGGGAGAAAAGCTCAGAAGCTTTATATCTCCATGTAGCGGGGTATAAACGGGTAGACTGTTCCGTAAGTGGGGAATGCCCAGGAACAAACCCCACATCCTCACTGGGTGTAGACGCAGGCTTGATATGTAAGCTTCGAAGTACAGGGGTTCGACGACGGTACACAACATCTCAGAGCTTCGAGCTTCTGTTTCGAGCACAGTTTCTCGGAGAGAGTTGTCTTGTGGGGCGTCGTGCCGTCGATAATTCGCAAAGTCTAGCCTGTGCTGAAAGCTTGGTATTTGTGCTCGAGACTAGATTTGGAGTCCTAACGAATATGATTTTGAGCTTGATTTGTTTCTGAATTGTTGTGGTGTCTGTATAATGGCAGCCGCTAATTATTGAGGGTTGCCACTTTGCTTCGGCACAAGACAGAATAATGTCTCATCTCAAGTGAGTTTGGGAAACACCTGCATGCCGAAAAAGTTTTCTCCCGCCCATCATACTCGTTCGAAAAAGCCCGATTCCCGGAACAGCCCCTTAAATTATCACTTGTGGTGGGACGTTTTATAACTTCGGCACTTTGCCCTTTCCACTCCTAGGGATATATGTTCCAGGCCAGGTGAATGAGTGAGGTTTTTTCCCAATGACCAAGCTCCGGGCAGGCCAGCCAGAAGTTTCCATATAGAAGATGACCCAAGACTGGCCCATGGCCTTTGATTTACATCCAGCGAGCGCTTCAATCATTTCTTCGTTCGTCCATTTGGGCTGGGGCGTCTCTAAAAGTATATGCGGTACTGTGCTTCCAGACTCGACACTTTCCGGAAAGAAATGAGCTCAGCGATGACCTGCTGCCAGAGTCTTTTTGCAGTCCAGGTTCCCTTGAATATCAGCCTATGTCAGAAGAAGTTCGGCTGAGGTGGAAGACACTTGGTATCATAATTAGATAGCATCGTGTCTGGCAATGCTTGTTCCTCGTGGGACAATTTTTTAGACTTGACAAATGGTAATGAATCTGGCCTTGATGTTTTCGTTCAGCCCCAGCTTGCGGTCCTGGCCAGCTTTCGACTCTTGAAGCTAGGTTGTTGTCAGTCAATCTGGTCAATGTGACTTCAACTTTAGCGGTCTTCTTGATATCCCCTGATCACATCTGAAGTGCTCACAAGCACTGAGGATTTTGGGATGGGATGCACTTGGTTGTCAACTTCAATTAGCATGTTAACCCCCTGATCACTTCTCAGTTGCTCACAGCTATCGAGAGACTGGGGATAGGAGACGCCAGAGATGGAATCGAGACAAGACTGAAAGTCTAAAGCAAAGCTGACAGGTACCGTATACATTGGGCTCTAAGCAGCCTGGGCTATATATCGCCCTGAAGCATCTTATGCCGGATGGACAAAGGCGGCACTCACCATGGTTGACTTTTCATGTCCCACGCGGCCTGGCACACTATAATCCAGTGCAGCTTAGAGCCCCAGGGGTACTATCCCAATCCATTCTCACCTTTCTATCTCTGGTGAATGCGAAAACGGTGAATGTCAGTAGACCTGGTCGGCAGTTGTTCTCTCCGTACCTACAGTAACCCTCGCTTCGGCCGTACTTAAAGACTTGTTTCTTCGCCTCGTCAACAAACTTTTCTTTCCCACAACAACAACAACAACAACAAGTTCGAGCTTCTGATCTCTTCTGTCTCGTGCCAACGCAGTTGATCAAGACCTCGAAAACCATCTCGTGAGTCCTTCGCGAGCTTCACTGAAGGATCAACGTCTTGTTTTCAAGTAAGTGCAGCCTTTTTACCTCGTCGTCGCTGTTTACACTCCCCTGCTCTTCTTCCTCCTACCCTCAACCACCTCTCTGAACTCCAATCGCGCCCACGCACAAGTCGTCGAGGCACAGCACCTCCACCGCAATAGCGCGTCTCCATAGATCATTCTACTAGCAAGCCTGCTGTTCACTGAGGCTTGAATTAGTGTCAAACCTCCTAGGTACACTATCTTTGGTCCCCAGACATTCTTTCCATCACATCACCTTCAGCCCACCGAACTTTTGAGCCACTCAAATCCCCCTTCTTCATTCTTTCTGCTTCATCTTCTCGTCGCGTCGCGTCGCGTCGCGTCAGCTACCAGATTCTGCTCTCAATTCACTTGTTGGCACTTCCACATCACATCTTTCTTGAGCTGTCCTCGCTTAATTTTCCTACTTCAACACAACTTCTCTCAACTTCCTCCATCCTCAGTCCCATTCCTCATTCACCTTCGCCCTTCTCTCTCCAGGAACCATACCACAGTTCCAGGTTGAGGACTGCAGGTTGCTCTAGTCAGAAGTACTACACCCTGCACTGTTTGTTTCATTGCAATTCACATCCTTCTTGGTTGACTTTTAATGTCCTACACGGCCTGGTACAGTATAATCCAGTGCTGCTTAGCCCACTCAAACACTTTCACTTTTTGAACTTCGCTAACATCTCAACTTGCAGAAGTCAACCCAAAGCACCACTTGAACATGTCGTGGAACAATGATGGCGGCGCGGCGGAGAACTACAATGGTGATGATGCTCAAGGTGGTCAAGGTGGTGAAGGTGGCGGTTTCAGCGGAGAGTGTTTCAATTGTGGTCAGACTGGGTCGGTATATCTCTAGATGTTCTTCGACTGCTGCTAACTTGCGTCAGTCATTCCAAGCAATCATGCCCAGAGCCACCCAAACCTAGACCTTGCTTCAACTGTGGCGAAGAGGGCCATTCGAAGGCAGAGTGTACCAACGAGCGAGTCCAACGCGAGTTTACGGGCACTTGCCGCATCTGCGAGGAAGTTGGTCACCGCGTGAGTACTCCCGTGCCTCTCAGTTTATAACAGTTGGTCTGACCTCGAGTCTAGGCCGCTGATTGCCCGAGCGGAGTACCCCGAACTTGCAACAATTGCAAGGAAGCAGGTGAGCCATTTTACTTCTCAAACACGCTCAACTTGCTGACGAGATTGCACAGGCCACACCACCATGGAATGCAAAAATCCGCGGAAGATTGACTACTCTGAGGTTGACGACGTTGCTGCCGAGGAGGCATGGGCCCAAATCACCGCAGCCGCTGAGGACAATGATTTGGATGAAGTCAAGGCTGCTGCTCTCCGGTACTTCAAGGCATGCCCGGAGACCACGTACGTCGACATAGAGAAAGGCTTTCGCAGCCAGGATATGAAGGTTTATCTCATTGCCATTGAGAAGGAGCTTCTTGTTACATACACAAACATGGATCTCCAGGGCAATCTAGGTAAGAAATATACTATCAACTGGCGCTTCTCAGACGTGCCCCATCGTCCTAGGGAGAGAGAGCTTTGGCCTGCGACCCCGGAGGAGAATCTCGAACGCCTTGCCGATGCGGGTGTTCCGGTTGATTGTGGCGTGCCGAAATGGTTAGTATCCTTGCTCGGTTGTCATGGTTACCTTTTGCTAACTGTTCAGCTCAAACTGCAACGAACTCGGCCATACCTTCAAGAACTGTGGTCAAGATAAGACGGACAACGCCGATCGGGCAGTGCTTCGCTGCTACAATTGTGAGGGCGAGGGTCACCGTAAGTCGATCCTTGCAGAAATTATCTCAGGTCCCGCCTGACAATGTTTTCTAGGAGTTCGAGACTGTCCACAGCCACGTCCTGACAGATGGGCTTGCCGCAATTGCGGAAAGTCTGGCCATGGTTCAAAGGAATGCCCTGAACCTCGGTCTGCTGCCAATGTTACCTGTAAGGTTTGTGATGAAAAGGGTCATTTTGCCAAGGTAAATCACCATTGATTCCATTCCCAATGTACCAGACTTTAATTGTCTCCTCTAGGACTGTCCTCAGGGTGGTGGAGGTGGTGGAGGCGGCGCATGCCACAACTGCGGAGAAGGTAAGTCTAGTCCGACAATATTTGGGTCATTATTCAGAAGCTTACTCGTCGTCTTTACAGAGGGTCATCGAAAGCAGGACTGCACCAACGAGCGTGTGTTGATTTGCCGAAACTGTGACGCCGTCGGTCACGTTTCTCGTGAATGTCCCAAGGTATGTAGAACATTCTGCCTCGATCATTTTTACAGTGGTTGAGCACCCACTGACTGCCTCTAGCCCCGCGACTACAGCCGAGTGAAGTGTACCAATTGTTCTCAAATGGGACATACGAAAGTCCGGTGCAAGGAGCCAATCGTCGAGGATGCAGATGCAGCTGGTCAATCCAATGGATACGGAGGTGGCGGCGGTGGCGAGACTTCTGTTGAAGCTGCATATGGTGGTGGTGGTGATTCGTTTGAGCCTGTTCAAGACGGCGGTAATGGCGAGTCAAGCTGGTGAAGTCTCTTATTTCTTCGAGCGCGTTCTTCATTGAACTAGCTCCGTAAGATCCCCTCTGCACTTTATCCATATTTGTGGTTGCTGCTCATTTTGACACCGGGATTTGGTACCCTTGAAAAGTTAGATAGTCTACTCCTTCTAGCTCGGTCGATCAAATGAACATTATGAGATATAGAGTATACACTTTGACGATCTTAACTGTTACTCCAAAACGTACCTTATGTGAGAACTACCATTTTCGTTAATATAAAGGACCTGGTCTACTAACTTCCCCGGGGGTAGGTAGACCTTACCTCGGGCATGATCTTATTTACAATGTGCCAGCTGGCGTGGGACATTAAAAGTCAACTTGCTCTCGCGGGCTGAAAAGTCTCACTGCTTCACGCCGCATACTGTAAGACCTCACGGTCGTCTGTACTGTCCGCTCATTCGAGCATCACACCCTGGTTTTTCTACCCACATCGTACATCCTAAATATATGGGAAGGTCACATTTACACAGCCCTCCAGCTTCGCGCCTTTCGCACGAAATGTCTTTCACAATAGGTTATCTTATATATAATTCCTAGGCTTATCACGTCTCCATAACCTTCGGGAGGTCCCTAAAATTTCAGGTTTCACCTGTAGCTCGCTAGACGTTAATATATATCATCATCATCATCATCACATTAGAAGTCAGCTACTCCGTATAATGAATACCGCTTCTATCTTTCTAGCACAGGGTAAGGCAGCTTTTACAGAGCAGGCCGCAAAACACCATAGGAGTTACCCCTCTAGTAGCGTAGTATATATAAGACCATAACGTACCTTGGCAGTCTGCCAAATACTAGCGTACGTTGGACCAATTAGTATAGGAAATAGTTCTATAAAGGGAGATAGTCTTCTCGATCTGCTGGGGACTGGTCTTATCTTAACTCACACGGTATGCAAGGTTTCTCGAATACAAGCTTTGAAAGTCAAGTGAGGGGGTATAGATACAAGCAATAATCCCGCTGATTGTATATACAGAACCTCTTCACGCTAGGTGTAGCGAACAGAAGCAAGCTATGTGACAAGAAGTTTGGCAAATGCCGGATTTTCAGACAGACACCGAAATGGCTATAAGAACCTACAACTTGGTGCAAATCTCCATTCCACATTCATATCCACATCCACTCCAAAGAGCATCTAGCAAGACGCACCCGAAGGAACATTCGAACAAGCCGTACTCGTCTTCCCGCCCGTCACCTCATTCCCGCTCCACGTCCAATCCGAGCACGAGCCACTGCCACACAAGATATAAACATTAGTGCCCGAGCTCTCCACAGTGCCCGTAACCCCGCTAACCGTCAGCCCCGTAATCGGCACGCCCGTCGTCGCCGTCCCCGTCGGGCTGCCGTTCTCGTAGTCCTGCTCGATGACGATGCCGTACTTGGTGATGCCCGACAGCGTGATGTCCTTGTAGGTGACGTCCTTGACGGAGCCCGTCGCGTCGTAGACGGTCTTGATGCGCACGCCGTTCTGCGAGTCTTTGATTGTTGAGGACGATATGGTTACCGTAGATACGTCGTTGTCGGTGCGCCCGCCTACGCTGCCGATTGAGAGGCCGTGGCCGCCGGAGCAGGTGCCCGATGTGAAGGTTATGTCTGTGCCGGAGTTGATGGCGAGGCAGTCGTCTTGGTTGGTTCTTTTGCT
>QGMG01000457.1:0-28439 GCA_007825325.1 Lachnellula cervina | reverse complement strand
TATCAACACCAATACTCTCGAGGACAGAGACAGAACATGGCTTCAGGCAATGGGTATCAACACCAATACCCTCAAGGACAGAGACAGAACATGGCTTCAGGCAATGGGTACCAATACCAGTATCTTCAAGACCAAGGCCGAACTCCTCAGTACCGCTACTAAAACCTCTCGAATCGACAAAAGCACCGCTACGATATCACAGGCTGATTGCTCGGTGAGGTTAGTCCTGGTACAAACACTGTTCCCAGTATGGTCGCTCCCAGTATGGTCCTTAAGTCCAATGCCAAGAAGACAGGGCAGGAGGTTGATGGTGGCAAGAAGGCTGAGATCAAGGATGAGTTTGAGGAGGTCATGGAGGTCGAGGAGCAAAGCAAGACGAAGAACGGAGACTGCTTGTTTCTTACGGAGTTACACGTTGCTTATGTCCAACAACAGGGATCTGCCAACACCCGGTGCTGATTCGGGTTGGACGGCTAATGTAGCTGGTTGGCTCTCGTTTTCTTCCAGCCGGAAACCATGAAACCCTCCTCTCCCAATACTTTCCTGGGAGGACTTTTGTCCTTGGACCTCTATATTTTCTTGACCACCACGTACTGTCTTTTTGAGGCGCTTGTTTTTGAGGCGCTTGATGCTTCCTCTTCGCATCCCAAGATGCATGCCATGATTGAGGGATGGGTTGAATCCTACTCAACTACTGCCGATTCGGAGGCTTCCGAGTAAGAAGATCCTCATTCTGCAGGGCCGTTGTCATCGGCTCCCTTTCAAACATGGCAACAACCTTACACGTATCAGAAACCTGTTGGGTCTGGTGTCGAAGGATACGGTGCTTATGCTCCCCAGGAAGCACTTCCTCGTCCGCCTGGGTATGCGGGACAGGCATGGTAACAATGCTGCCGATAGGGATTCGGATCAAGGGCCTGACAACGAAGACGGCGCTGACGACGCGGGCGGTGGCGATGATGAAGAATACCCTAAGCTTGAGGAGGAATCTGATGATGAGAATGATGGCCGACGCCCCTGACCTGAATACCGACCAGCGCATAGGTGGTTCAGACCAAGCGTTTTGGGGTTTTATGATGGGTTGCTTGTCACCCTACAAGGTTCAAGATGCTGTGGGTAGGAGGAATCCGATAACGAGGATGGTGGCCGACGCGCCCCTAACCCGAACACCGACCGCGCATAGGTGGTTCAGACCAAGAGGTCTGGGATTTTATGATGAGTTGCTTGTCACCCTACAAGGTTCAAGAGGCACACACACATGTCATGGCCTTACTACGAAATCCCAGCACTAGATTCTGGTTTATCATGGGAGGGTCTGTTTCCGTTCGTTGCCTAGAAACCCGACGTCCTAGATCGCCTCCTACCAATGCGGACCAGGCCGTTTTGGACGACTTGCGAAAGACCCTACCTGAGCCAGCCCTACAATACCTACCACTGCCAATGCCGTCAACCCTCTTCAGACGACAGTCTTGAAGAGCTTCGAGATTTGATCCTGAAGTTTGCCAATGCGTCACGACAACGTCCAAGACGGGTATGTAGATTGACATACCCTGTCCTCTTTCAGCTCATCCCTGGCTAACACACTTTGCAGTAGTCAGACTGGGAGCGGGACACGAATTGCGAGACGCGACAACAACTCTGCCAATGTCTTGATTGAAGTCAGCCCATTGAGCATTACAGAGGATCATGATGATAAGGACGTTGCTGGGGTCTCGGGCGGGGAGGACTTGGCAGCAAAATCAGAGTGATCTAAGCTTGTAGCAGAATGACTGGTTGAATATGGAACATTGTGGGATGTCGGGGTGGTTGGGTTAGTGGTGTCCTGAGCCTCCTCTACAGTGGGGTTGGTGGTGGAAACAGTCGTCGCAGACTCGTCGGCATTGACCTTGGACTTGGTAGCGACTTGAGGTGCCTCTGGCATGTTAGTGGGGGTCTTCACTATACTCCTCCCAAACCACGTTCAGCCAGATGCCTCGAAACCCTGTACCACCAGCTGCTCCAACTTGCTCGGCCGAGATGAACACTGCCTTTTTGTGAGTTGAACATTTTGGTCACACTTGCCCAACTCAAATGAAGAGGAGAGTGCCGGAAGGGAAAGGCTTCGCGAAGGGTGCGGGCTCTGTCGTATCCTCAGACAGTCGAGACAAAGCTCTTTACCAAAAGGTGCGGATTACTTGATGGTCAAAACATCACCCAGACCTCGCGTTTTCCATCGATACTAGACTTGGGTCGTCTGTCTTACACCTTTTCCAACCACCTAAGCAGACTTCATCAAACCACCACTGCAACGACCGCCAAGAGCTGATGGCAAGGTCGAAAATCCCGCAATGGTCTCCGAGACTGGCAGCACTAATGGTGGCAATTCTACTATCTATTATGTAAGCATCCTTGTACCCCCTAGTGATTCCGAACACTATGCCATGTCTTCAAAGGCAGTAGGATGATATCAAAACTAACATCTCACCAATAATAGACCAGGATACTCTCATACTGCCTTTGGGGGATCAGATCTCGGGAATTACGACAGTCGCGTCGTTGGAAACACGTGACGTTTTTCCTCTTAGCTTTCAGAAGAACGAAGCCTCTGGGGGTGTGCGGGGTTGGAAGCGTTCGCTTCTTCTGAAAAGGGGTTAGGACACGTGATGGTGCTTAGTTCTACTTGATTTAGAATTTGTCTATGTAGAATACAGTAATATGGCACAATGAAAGCTCCTATAATCCTGATAGCCCAGCATTTGATCATTGGGTTCAACGAGCAATTAAGACTTGTCCTTTGCAGAAGGGTGGCGGGGGGAGGGGTTGAATCACATGACATCCGCTTCTTTACATGCTCTTTTGGTGACTTCTTTCTGGATTCATTCTTTTCTAGACCTATTTTCAAGTTTCAGAGAATATTGGTGTAGTATCCCGAGATGAATGAATATTTCACAAGCCCCTCAATGATCCACCAAGTGCAAAACCCATAAGACTCCAACCATCCATCCCTATGCACTTAAACGCACTCGCTCCCACCCCTACGCATATCCCTAACCAGTAAACCCACTCTCATATCATACACCACCCCGGAATCCTCCTACAAACCAACCACCCAACCCGCAACCACAGCCCCCAAAGTTCCCATCACAGCCCAACTCACACCACCACCCCTTCCAGCACCACTCTTCTTCTTCTCCGGGCTAAAGCAAACCAGACTCTTACTCTGGTTTCCCAACGCACCTGTCAAGCAATCATGCGCCGCATCCGTAGGCGTCGAGACGTTGCAGTACAGGAAGCAGCCCTGGAAGTCACCCGCGCCGTACGTACTATACTGGTTGATGCCGCAGCAGGCAGAGACGTTGGTGGACTGGGCTTGTGCGCTGATGGCGAAGGCGCAGGAGTCGAGGGGTGTAGGTGGAGCTTGGGGTTGTGCGGATGCGCAGGCGGTGAGGTTCGCCATGTTTGATATGTTTGTTTGTGGTTGAGGGATGTCGAATTACGCTGGTGTATCGTAGTATGGAGGATTTGTATGTGCTGGTGGTGTTCAGTGTTGGTAGGACGGTTGCTTGGTTTGTGGGAGCTTTATATAGCTGTGCTTTGAGGCGCAGGCGGGGGCTGGCGTGAACAACAGAGAGGTGAATCGGTATCAACGCAAGGGATGAAATGTTTCTAATTGATTCGCATTCTTGTTTGAAGGTCGTGTGAATCGTCGTGTACATGTGGAAATTATGAGGTAACCAAGACAGAAAATTGTGAAACTTAGAAGGTCTACGGAAGGTGGACTGCTGTCGAAATCCATGGGAAACTTTAAACTTTGCAATACACATGAAGTTCGTTGTGCTCCGTACAAATACCAAATTGAGTGGACATCCCAAGCTTACAGTGGACTCAAATGGAATAGTACTACTTCTTACATAAGTAGAGGGTATTATATATATGAACATATATGACTATATATAGTACTTTTATCATTCCCATTCAGAATCCATTGCGCTTCTAACCAACGTGCAGCTGAAAAAGTAGAGCATGCGTGATGACTCTAAAACAAAGCATGAACCATTCTCATTTTCACGTTTCTCCACGTCTTCTCTGATGGCATATAATTTGGGTGCAGCTCGAGACTCCTGCGTCCAAAAACGATATTCATATCCCGAGCCGAAATCCCGAGTCCCCAGCTCCGATTGTAGAGCTCCCAGCCGAGATAAAGGGTGATAACAATGGGAGCCGCGAGAGAATATTGGAAGAGGGCTGATGCGTTGGGGGACCCCCGAGAGGCTGAAAGAAAGTCGGCTTGCTTACGGAGTATTTGCAAAATCAGGGGTCACTTCGGAGGTGGAATGACGAGACTTACGAAAAGCGCCACGTAAGATGTAGCAAACATAAACAGAATGTTCAAAATCAATGCGTACCAACTCCCTATGACACCAAACATAGCTTCAAAAGGTAACTCGGCCTTGACATGCCCCTGGACCCTCCACGCGTGCCGGAAGCGGATATGTGCCAAGCAGATCGCAGCCTAGAAGATGAGGAAGAAGGGCAAACCAGACAGCGGTAGCCGCCAGTTGAATACCATCCCTTCATTATTCGACTCTCCGATGAAAGCTAGTAGACCAAAAGCTAGCTGGATAACTACACCCCATATTGGACGGCCTTGTGAATCAACATAGGCTAAAAACTTAGGCGCCATACCGCGATCCGCGAGGTCTGCATGGTTCTCGTGGAACCAAAAGTGCGCGAAGTTGAGACGCTAATAACAGAGACGGTGGTGATGACGTTGAAGATTGATGGCAGGGCCTTGCTATGCGCCAAGCGGATAGCAACTACGAAGGGTGAGTATTTGGAATTGGCGCCGGTAGAATTGAGGAGATGGTCGTTGGTGTAAGGGACAATGAGTCCTAGAATAAATAACGAAACGAAGTAGAAGAATGTAATCCGCCAGAATACGTGTTTCGTTTGCTTGTGGAATTGACTTCTTGGGATTTTTTGGCCTCTGCTGCTGCTAGTCGAACGAGCTCGGTGCCGCCAAAAGCAAAGGCTGCGACTACGAAAACAGCACAAAAGCCTTTGAAGCCGTTATTAAAAGCCCCTGAATCATCTGTAGATCCCCGATGTCAGTATATAGGTTTGAGAGAGATTTGTTACGAAGCGCTTTTACGTACTTGCCCCAATATATCCTTGCGACCCCGTCCTCCACAATCAAAAATGACGCCCATGATGATGAACCCAACATATCCAAGAACTTTGATTGTGCTGAGGACAAATTTTACTTGTCCATACTTTCGGATGTCGAATATTTGAATTATGGTAAGAAGTAGCAAAAAGCCAGCGACCCGGATACCGATGCTTAAGTCCTCACGGCAAAATCTGATTGTAATACCGGCGGCGGTTAGTTCGAATGGAAGGACAGTAAGCCATCCGATTATATAATCCCAGCCCACAGCAAACCCTCTAGAAGGTGGTGTCATCGTCTCTTCTTCATCTTCTAGGAGTTTACTTACTATGCTGGATCCACGACGCGGACAACGTAGGTAAAGAAAGCTCCATTTACGGGGAATAGGACTGCGAGCTCACCCAGTGTTTGAACTGTACAGAGGAGCATCGACCGGACGATTATATATCCGAGTACCAGACTTGCCGGCCCACCAGTGGAGAGGGCAGTCCCAGAGCCGATGAAAAGACCGGCACCAATTGCATCACCTTGGAGAGAAATTAGCTGTTGGCCTAAAAGACAACCAAGCCCGAAAAGGTCTACTTATGGTAATCATTTACATGTGTCTGCTCTTCAGCTTGCGCGCCAGAGGAGCCGCCTTGACGTTATTCCATGATCAGAACTCTCTAAACCAGTGTGGCTTGGAACATAGGTTTGCTGGGCCTCCGGCTTCGTCTCTAGATCTGTGTCGACGGCAGCTTCTTTTGAGGGATAAGAGTCCGCCATAGCAATTCTATGTTGCTTGCGAGACAGTCAAAAGACTCGAAAACCAAGGCCTAACAAGGGAAACTAGATAGTATATAATGGAGTCACGATTGACGCCCTCAATCTGAGGGGCAGATAAGAGCAGCTGCTTCAACCGCCATGCTGCCACTCTGCATGTAGGACCTTGTGTCTAATGAATTACATTAATCGCCGTATGCAAAATGGCGTGGTATGTCCCCCAGCAAGCTTCGAGAAGGAATGTCGGATGCAATTAATTCGCGAGTGGCAGGTGCCACGGGGATCACAGACACAGTGTTCCACGAGCTTCACGGACAACTGGCGAATGGCTGCGTAAAGTGATAAGACAGGAAAGAGAAAGGTGCATTAACCACGGCACCCATCGACAAACGAATTGTTCATATTGGTTCTACCTTCCTGCTCGTATGGAGACAGCTTGTCTTGATTTAGAAATGGTGGAAGGTTGTGGGAAGCTTTTACTGGGAAGTTAAGTCTGATGGCTGAGGTCTAGCTAGAAGCATACCTAAAGTTACTGTAGCGAAGTCCACGTGCGGCCCCATGCCTTTGAAATTTTACACGGTAGTACTATTTAGTCTTAGTGGAACCAGCATCATGGATGAGATTCAGCTTTGTTATCCTTTGCAGGACTTATGACGAATGGGGAAAGGGGGTAGGGGCACGTGATCTCATGACTGTCATGTGCCACAAAAGCTAAACAAGTTAGGAGTTCTCTCATTAAATTGTCACTGGCATAGTCCCCATCTTCTAGGTGCATGGTGGGCATGATCATGGCTAGACTTCTGCCCCTCATTCCAATCTCCGAACCAGATCTAGCGCTGTAGCTTCTCCAGACTTTATTTGTTACCCCAGATCGTGCTCCGTCAAGCTTGGATGCGGGGTTATAAGGAAGAAATCTTCAGGCAAAAGTAAATGAAACAGCATGCTCTAAAGTCAGAAATGAAGAAGTCAATTGTTTTTCAAGTGAAGTAAATCACACTATGCGCAAAGCTAGGACATTGAAGCAAAATCTCAAAATCCACTTCAATATCCCACCTTCCCTGGCGATACTGCTCAAAAATACGAAATGCCCCCCGGTTCTGAGGCCGAATCAAGGAAGAGGTCGAGGCGCCGTAATCACATTCTGCTCATTAACCGCAACTCCACCCCAAACCTCCTCTCCATCCTGTCCCCCACTTGCCGTATTGACAAAACGTGAATAGCTCTCATCGCGCGGGGCTTCGAAAGCAATGTTTTGATGCTGAATCTCAAAGTGCCAACTCTTACCACAGTCATGGTCTACAAACTGGACCTCAATACCTGTTGAGTTGTCTGCGAAACTGCCATGCACTCCTGCACCATATTGGAGGATCATGGTAGCATATTTGCCTTCCGAGGACACGACACCGTTGGTGGTAGCGAAGATCTCCACGCCGTCTTTGGTGAGGAATGCGGTTGTGTATGTCTTCCCGTCAATGGCTGATGTCCAGACCCAGTAACTAGAACTCGTTAGTATTTCTCAAGCTCGGGGTGGATAAAATCAGTGAGTAGTACACAGCGGTGTAGGGACCTGTTACAATACGTAGCCAATACCAATGTTGGGCTATGAAGTCCCAGATGAAGGGAGCGTAGTTGCGGTCATGGCCTCCAATGCCGTGGAAAGAGAATGGAACTCCACCCAGAGTCAAGGAGGTGTCGACCGTTCCGGCTGGGATAGCTTCGTTCCAGTATATGAAGGGACCTAGATTGAGGGATGCGGTTGATGAGGGCGCGATTTCACCTCCGGGGTAGCGAGCTGGGTCTCGGGATTTGAGTGAGAAGGTGCCAGAGACTTGCGGACCAGCGACCACGATGTCGACTTGCTTCAAATTCTTGGAGACCTGGAATGAGAAATTGATGCCTTCGTTTGTTTGGTTCCAGACACCTTTAGTATCGCCTCCGCAGGTGGTGATGGTGGATTCATTGACGAAGAGCACGGTGCTGAATTTAGTGCCATTGGACCATACTGCGTCAAGTCCTACGCGGAGGTTTCCATAGCCTAAGGAAGCGAGAGATGGGTCCTTGAAAAAGGTGATAGCAACACCGGATTTTCCATCGGAAGACACTGCGTCAAAATACCAGTACTCCCATGCGGTTTCGTTGATTGCTGATAGCTTTGGGACTTCGAATGGATCTGTTGGGGAAGTGTTGATGGTGACAGGACCTTGAACAGCTTCGGGGGGGGGGGATGCCCAGGCTTATATATCTGGCGCACAACAAGTGAATATATAGCAAGAGAGCTCTAATTTCTTTTTAGACCCCAATTAAGCTTCTCACATTCACTGTAGAATTCATTTTTCTATACGTGAATTAGAGCATAACCAGGAACACGTGGAAACATGTGCTAGGTAAAGCATATCAATCTAATATTTGTACAAAAGCTATCGAGTGAAATACAGAGTAGCTAGAAACAAAACAAATGCTGCCAGCACCCCCATACCTGCGCCGAAGTACAAACGCCAAGCTAATCTAATCCTTAAACAACCCCTTGTGCCTACGGGCCAAAATGTTTCCTGGCGTTTTTGCTTTCGGCGGTTTCCGTTAAATGTGCTTCGTGTTCGTTGGAGTTGGGAGAAAATTCGAATTGGTGAGTCTCGCAATTAGCCCATGACGTGCCTATACGTAAGCAACAGTTAGAAATTGTATATGGAAACTTTATGGCTATTGGTTGGTATAGATATTCTAGCTCAAGGGGTAGGCTCGGCACGGAGAGGAAAGGGAATATCATACCCTTAGGTGGAGTAAGACCTAATGCTGTGACTTTGGCAGTCGCGGTTTTTCCTTCAAAGTACATAGGCTCAACCCAAGCCTCGGTCAGGTAGTGGAGGAAATTACCATGTGAGACTACAGCTATGATTTTCTCTGGACGGGCGTAGAGCCAAGCGCGGAGTTTTGCTGCACGAGCCCTGACGGCGGATTTCTCTGAATCCCATATTCCTTTCTATCAGAAAACCTGGTTAGCTTACGATTTTTAAAGTTGGTGATGAAATTCAATCTCTCGTTCAGAAGGATCATTCAATCTCAGACTTGGGAATTAACAAAAAGTGACTGGGAGACGAGATCGATTTACCTTTGAATTCCATCCATCAACCACCGCCGTATAGTTTATCTTTCGACATGCCGCCAACGCAGCACTCTCATCGTCCCCAAAGAGTTTCTGCACTTCGACTTCCAGCTCTTCTCGAAGAAAGCCCACGTTACACGTCATGTCGCTGACCTCTTGAGCTTCCGGCAAAAGGAGAAATTCGACATTCTCCCTCGCTAGCGATGGCGCCAAGGAGAGCACGGCTGTCTGGATAGTACGGCGCAAAGGAGATGCTACGACGAGATCGATGGAGTCGTGGGCGGGGAAAGTCTCCAGAAGTCTGGCGCATTGTGCTTTTCCTCGCTGGGTGAGACGGGCATCTCGTGCATTGGGGTCACGCTGACGATGTTAGCTGTATCCATATTTTAAAATCCATGAACGGTTTCTTTTGAGATAAACCTAACTTACACTGACGTTGTGCTCTGCTTCCGCATGTCGGACGAGATAAATTAAGGGTGGCATGTTGTGAGAGGTTGTGAGTGATGAAGACCAGGAGTGTTGGAGATGACGATGTTCAGAACTTCAAGGAGTATTTTTTTGGTTGGTTGAGCTAGAATTTTATAGCTTCAGACCTGGTGCGGCAACTAGCGTCATTCTTTGCTATCCCACGCGGTCCTGCAATCCCGATAACACAAACCTGAGTGGTCCGAGTAACTGGCATACACGTGAATACACGCCGATCACGTTTCACAAGCATAGGGTGGTAGTACATTGAATCTATCATATTTCAAGACAGGATACTGCCTAGCTTTGGACCCCTTTTCGCTAAGCGAGGACCCCGCATTTTCTTCGTGAAATTGATGTACAGTACGGAATAAAACATAATTTGGAAAATTGAAAGGCTGCTCTTTGATCATAAGGAAGGACTGTCTCCATTCAAGCGCGCCATACATGTGTCTCAGGACAAAATCTTTGTTTCGTAACCTTCGTATCTCGATCAACATTCCGGAATTCTAGAGGCTAGCCACCATCCTCTTCTGACCACTGATGCAAAACCTTTGTAACGGATATTGTGTATGGATGATCAGCCCCTAAAGAAGCATTAAATAGGTCGACAGACTTAGCGAGTAAGTCTAAAGCTTCCTTGTTACATCCTTGACCCCGCCAAATCCAGGCCAAGTTGTTTGAGCAGATGATGGTATCCTCACGCTCCTGGCCTCGAGTCTTCTCGTTTATCCCTTTTGCATTCAGTTGTATGACCTCAGCTTCATCATATCTTCGCTGACTCCGATAAGTTGCCGCTAAGTTATATATATGCGTGACCGTTTTTGGGTGTTCGGCTCCAAGAAGTCTTGTCAAGATCTGGAATGTCTCACAGAATATATCTTCTGCCTTTTTTATCTTCCTTCGAGTAGACCTCGGTATGTCGCTACTGTGGACCTTGCACCGCACTAGCAGGCGCTAGCGGCCAAGCCCCCAGCATTTGTGCGCGGCTACAGGTGCTAGCCGCGTATCTCACTGTACCTGAGTGCCGCTAGCAGGTGTACGGAGTAGGTGTAGCGGCGCTTCACCTAACTTCCACCAACTTTCTCAGATGGCTTCCTCCTCCTCCACCACCCATCCGTCCAACAACCCCAGATCCCGTTATTGGCGTTGAGTGCACTAGCTCGTTCCCACCTATAGTAACATCCTGTTGAACCTTGGTCTTCTGCCTCGGCGCCTTGAGTTATCTTCCTCCCGCGCACCTTTGCGACGTCCTCGCATGAGGCACAAGCAAAACACCGTCAGACTCCTCATATTTCCCCCCATCAAGCCCGGAGTGCCTTTGTTGTTATAAGTATTCTATAGCTTAGCAAAGCACCGGCCGTTTTTCTCATCTCTTCCCCACCGCGAGCCATATGCTTGCGGAGCTTCGTCAGATCAGGCCGGTTATTGCTATCAAGAATATCTCCGAAGCCGACCACGGCCCAAGATAATTTGTCTCTAGGTCTAATACCTTTAGATCCCCCAACAAGCCTACCTACAGATTCACTGGTGCGAAGAATCTCACGAACTACGATAACAAAGCAGAGAAAATCTCAAAACTGATATCAGACATAACTTGCAATCAGAAGCATAAGTATCCGTAGCAGTCAATCTTTCAAATTCCAAGTTCCACCCTCCATCACGCAACTGATAAAAAGAAACCTAAATGGTGAGTCGCGACCCGACAAAATACCACCAGGTACCTTATACCCAGCCAGCGGCGCAAAGCTGAACCCCCTAGCCCCCCTTTCCCAGCCACAAGTTCCCTCGCTTAGACATGGCCAATAACACGACCCCTACTACGCAAGCCACATTTCCAGCCAAGCAAGCAAGTGGGCAATTTAGTCTCATATCTTTCATATAGAAGTAAAGACATGGGGTAAGTGGAGTTCTAGACTTTGCTGCGACTGGGGGCTGGGCCAATGGATGGAGGTGGGGTTGAACGGGTTGTGGAGCGTCTGGATTTGAGGCTGAATTTAGTGAGTTGAGATGGATGTAGGGCTGAATGGGTTGTTAGAGATAAAGATGTGGGCTTGTCTCTTGGTATATGAAGGCTTTTCTGCCCTTCGAGGTAGGTCTTTAGAGGTTTTTGAAAGGCAAATTATTGCTATTACGAACGATTCGAAGTCAACATCAAGACCACCTACCCACAACCACCACGAGAAACTCGCCATGGCTCCCTGGAACAAGAAAAGCAACACGTCGGTCTACACCACCGCAGTCAACCCCGTGCCTGGAAAAGAGCCGCTACGCAGCGAAACGCGGACCTCGGGCTTCTCCAACGTCGCAGAATATGAAAAGAAGGATTTAGTACAGCACCCCTCCAAGAACCCCTAATCATACACATACATCCCAGCTAACCAAACCTCCTACCTACCCATTCCACAGGCCTACAAAAAGCGCATCCGCATCCTCCGCTTCTCCTCCCGCGCCGCCTCCCTAATCCTCAACGCCGCAATGATAGGCACCCTCTCCTTCGCCCTCACCAAGTACTACCTAACGCGCAACCACCTGATCGCGGGAAACGCGCACCCCTGGGCAACGCCCACGACCGTGTGGCCGACGACCATGCTGCTCGGGATCGCGACGGTGACGTTTTCCATGAACCTCGTCACGCTGCTGTCGTACTGCTGCGGGGTGGGAGCGGCGAATAAAGCGAGCTCGGTGACCAGCGTGCTGGGGTACGTGTTCCTGATAGTGCATTTCGCGGCGTGGGCTGTGGCCGCGGGCTTGTATCGCATGGCGAGGGATGGGAGGGATTTGTGGGGGTATAGCTGTAGTGGTGCGTCGGATGCGGTCCAGGAGCAGGTCAAGAGCTTTCTTGATTTCGGGAAGTTGTGTACCATGCAGGTATGTTTTTCTGTTCGTGCCAAGGCTTGGTTTGGAAACGATGGGCTGATGGGCTGGTATTTAGCAAGGGACGTGGTATATCTCGATTATTGAGGCGGTTACGTATCTGTTGACGTTCGTGGGTACGCTTATGGTTATGAGGAGGGCGGCGCATAAGAAGAAGTTGGCGATGGTGAGGGAGAGCACGCTGACGTATGAGACGGGGTTTGAGCAGAATGTGGAGTTGGGGACGACGTATAAATTGGGTGTTGGAAAGCAGTATATGCCTGTTGCGGCGGGGGCTTACCATTGATAAAGAATTAGTCGGTACATGTGTGTGTGTGTTCTTTGGTTTTGAATTATGATGGGTGGAAACTTTCCCTCTTGTGGGGTTCCAAGGCTTGCAATTCCCACGGGGCTTGGATTGGATAGTTAAGTGAAACAAAGAATGAAAGTTCTTGATTATATGTGGGAATTTACCACTGAGAAAACTGCATGTCATACAAATATAGGTGGTAGCTTCCGCATGGCACTAGCATAACGAAGTACCACAAGCACTGTTAAAGAAGGGAGCCTCAGAGAACAAGACTACCTCTTCAGCCCATCAATAGATACCAGGCACCAACTTATACGGCACCTTCTTCTTAAACTCAATCCACGGCGCCCCGTACCTCTCCGTGCAATACTCATCCAAGATCGGCACACCCCTCGTAGCAAAATCCCTAAAGAAGAAAACAGCTATAACAGAGCCCCAAATCCACCCACCAGCCGCCAGCGCATACCCCGACCGCATAAACGCATACGCGCCATAGTTAACATGCCTAGCCAACCTGAACAGTCCCCCCGTATACGGCTTCCCCCTATTCCTCTCATCGCCCTTGAAGTCCCTTCGCTGGATCTCCGACGCAAGCTCCACGCCCGTGCCGACCAGGAAGACGAAAGTCCCAATGAGGAACAGCGGCGACAGTCCTGTCTGTCCGTCTGCGGCGGCGAGGAACGCGGGCGCGAAGTACGACGCTGCGGCCGTTAGGGACAGAATCGAGCTGGGCGAGTTGAAGAGGACGTTGGCGGCTGCAATGGGCAGGGCGCTCGTGGGCGGCATTTCCTCCTGCGAGATGAACAGCACCCAGTATATCTGCTTCATGGCGGTGGTGGCAGCCATGCCAAGCACGATGAGGGACCTGAGCGGGAGCCCGAGAGCGACGATCGAGGCCGCGGAAGGCGTGGCAGTCGGTATGGGTAGGCGGTTGAGGATAGGGTCTGCGAGGCCCCGGGCCAGAATGCCGTATTGGATGAAGATATCAAGGGTTCGCAGGCCTATGAATAGCGAGGTGCCGAAGGGGGATGCGCGCTTGACCCCGCGGCTGAAAACGTCGAATTTTTGCTTGTCGGACATGTTTGGTATTTGCAGATAGCTTGCAATGGAGTTTTTGTCTGCAAGGAAGAGTCATTGGGATACGGATGGATTGCCATTTATATAGACGATATATATATGTGTATGGAGAGGCTGAGATTCGAGGTCTGTTTCCGTGAAGCTAATCTATGACGCGGCGCGATTTCCAAGCATCGCAGCTATATGTCCCCGAAAAGTGTGCGACGGTATGTATTTCTTTCGACCTCCGTCTTCGACCGTGATTTGAGAATTTTAGTTCCTTTGACTAATCATTCAGGATACTAAATGATGCTCAATGGGGTTAATACACTTGGTGTCGAATATAGCTTTATTAGGCCTCGAAACGGCGGAGCCACTCCAAGTTGCTATTGGTCAAATCCATCAAGCAGTGAAGACTAGATCGTTTTGATACAGCAATGAATGAGAGGAACCGTTTTTCCATATACTCTTTGGTAGCAAAGCTTCGTATCGTGGAAGATTTTAGCAGGCTGTGGCTGTTTGCCAATCTGAAAGTCTAGTACCGATATAGTCTGTGACTCTGATCCGTGTGGTCAGAGAGTCAGCTTCTTGCTGGCGCCCCTTTGCAACACATTGGCAGCGTCAATGTAAGTGATTTCTTTCTCCTAGCTATGAGCACCGTGTCAAAGTTGGTTGAAAGCGACAAATATGGAGTTGATCAGGAATATATTTACCGACACCCGCCGAACCAGGTTCTAGGTGAAGAATGGGAAAAAGTGAAGTTTTCTTTCTGGCGTTGTGGAGTAATGTTTTGATGCGTAGTACCAGGATCTAGGAAACCGTCGCCGTCCCGTCCCTTTTATATAGCTGAAATAGACATCCTATATTCCTTTGTGAATATGAAGTATTTTTGAATCCAAGATAACAAGGAAATCATATGCCCGATTGCAGTTTTACCCAATCCCTCAAATGCCATGCAGAACACCAAATATGCACCTATCTCTTCTACTTCCTCTATCCCGCTCCCTATATCGGTCCAGAGAATCACATCATTCATCTTCATCTTCGCTTTCCTGCCCTCTCTTCTTCAACTTCCCTTCTGCTTTCTCCGGCAAATACGCCAGCGGTATCAGACCCAGGAGCCCGACCAGCACCAGCACAGCCCAAACAAGATAGCCATGGAAGAACTGCGTTTTGGCGCCTGCAGCGAAAAGACTGGTAAACGCAGCTGGGCCAACGGTACGAATGGCGCTCGTCATAGTAAGGGCTATTGCGTTGAGAGTCCCCAGACTCTGCTGAGAGGGAGCAATGTCATTCAATGCAAGCTGCACCCCGGCTGAACATACCAATTAGCCAATAATAAAACGTTGCATGTATGCCGGAGAACTCACTGAAAGCCATAGCAACGCCACTCCCTCCTATCTGCACGATCGGCGCAACGACCCAAAACGCTGTCGTCCAGCCATTTCTCAAAAACACGTTGCAGACAGGAGCTGAGATGAAGAAAAAGGGCCACACGTAAAGACACAATCTCAGAACACCGCCCGTGCCGATTTTGTGTTGGAGTGGTGGGAAGACGAAGAGGAGCCAGATGGCTTGCGAGACGCCGATTCCGGCTATGAAAGCGGCGTTTTGGAGAGGAGTGAAGCCGTAACCGCCTTTCTCGACACTGGTAAACCAGAAGACGGGGGTTACTTGGAAGATCTGTTAGCTTGGGAGGGATGGGAAATAGTAGGAGGCACGTACTGGCGGTATAGGCTAGCCCGAGAGTCATAACCTGGCAATAGATGCCAAGGACGATGCCTACTCCAGGGGATTTGATGATCTCAAGTGTACCCATTGGAGGTTTCACTGTTGGATGATCCTTGTCTTTCCGTTTGAGCGTCTGAAGTTCCGTTTATTAGCTTCTCCGACCGTAAAGAGCGCAGAGTGCTTACCTCTTTAATCAATATCGCGCAACTGATAGCAGCGCCGGCACCAATTGAACCAGTTATGAAAGTGGGCAAGGCATAGGGATAATCTTTCAAGAATTGAAAGGATCCAAATATCTTGGGCCATTGCTCCGCAGGCGTAGAAAAAACACCACCTATTAATGGTCAGCTGAAATGCACATATACTCGAATCCGGCTTGGAAACTTACCGATTAAAGGACCTAGAAAAATGCCTAGATTGCCACTAAAAGCAAAAAAACTAAACGCTCTGGCCTGTGTGTTCGCCGTGCTGTTTTCTGAAAGCATCGTCCTCACGGTCCTGTTTTGAATCATCCGATTAGCCCATTTACCATCCTCTCATACGGTTCGGCAGGAGCTCTGAGCATACACAATGGTCCCTGCAAAGACTCCAGCACAGCATCTGAATACCACCATTTGCCAGATCCTCTTACTAAGTCCAAAGATAGCCGTCGCGATCGCCACTCCTGTCAACGAAAACACGAGCACAGGCTTCCGACCGACACGGTCTGAGGCTCGGCCCCATTGGATCATGAGCAGCATCTGCGTGAAAGAGAATGCTGATTCCTATTGAAATATTGAAATTAGCACTTTCCGAAATCAAATCATCCATCCTTTCGCACTACAGAAGAAGAGAAAGATCTAGGTATGGAGATAGTGTCACCCCACGTTCCAATACTCCAAAATCAGGGAAGGAACATAACATACAATGAATCCCGAATAAAATCCAATATCCTCTTCATCCAAATTCCCCGTCTCCTCAATCATTTTCGGTAGGAAGGGGAAAATCCCAAAGAAAGCAATTGGTTCGATCAACCGCGCGAAGCACAGCAAGAAAATCTGAAGCTTCGGTAAGGGTTTATCTTCCTCCTCACCAGCATCACCACCACCACCATTGGACTTGAGCACACCATTTCCATTCCCATTGCTTTCTTCCGATACCAGAGCCTCTTCATAAATAGGCAGTGGGTCGGCAGCGAGGAGAGGGGTGTTTTCATCCAAGGGCTTGCGCCCGTTTGAAGAAGCCATAATTGATGTTGCTTCGTTGAGAGTATATAGGAAAGGGACTTGAAGAGGAGCTGAAGGAGTTATAAAGACGTTGGAATTGCAAGGATGCGCCGCTATACCGCATACGACGAGGTATTGAGCACGTACAATTGTAGCCTGCCCTGCGGCAAAGGCGCGAGGCTTGGCTGGGCGATCTTACCTACGCCAGGTGATTTATTATTTGTTTCAACTGAATGATTTAAAAAGCGTGGGATATGTCATTCATTCAATGTTGGAGGGTACTGATAGCTAAATAGTGCAATTGTTTGATCATGGAATAGGAGGTGAGTCTTTGATCGAGTCAGAGGAAGATTGTTAAGCTTGATGCTGACTCAGCGTAAGCAGCATATTCAAAGTGGGGGGGTAGTCATTTACACAGATATACATGTAAAAAGTAATATACAATATAAGATCTTATAGGATATGAATTTAGATACACTTTGATGCGTTAGAGATATCCAAAAAACTTGCTTTTAATCAACCTTGGACTTCAAGTTCTATATATACAAACAAGTCTCGTTCTACCGGTATTCCTGGATGTTATCCTAATATGGAATCCTATTTGCAAAGTGCAACTGGCTCCCCCCAACATCAAAAGCAATAACATAACTCCTCTGCCACACCTCCCCAATAATCATAACATCCTCACTCGGATCGCCGCCATCAGCAAAAGCCGAGAAACAAACGTTCTCGAACCCCGGCAGCCCATTCAGACTCCTCACAATCATATCCCGCGGATCCATAGGCATGATCTTGCCGCCGATCTTGAACGCCGCAAACGGTGCTGTGGCATTGCAGTCTACGGTCCAGTACTCGAGCGTTGCATTATACGTTGCAGGGGGCGAGAACTGGGCGTTCAGATCTGACGCCGCAGCACTGGGCACGAAATTCGGCGCGGTGCCGCTATCGACAATACTCTGATAGGTGCCGCCTGACACGTGCGTCCCGTTCTTGAGAGCATAGATCAGCTCGTGCGTCGTGATGTACCAGCTGAAATCCGACAAGTCAGTAGCGCTGGCCAACTTTTCGATCGGGACGGTCGTGAAAGGCAGAGAGTAGTATTTGGATGATACAAGGCCGCCGAGTGCCATGGTTCCAGCATTGGCCGAGGGTGATGTACCTTGTGGTACTCGGTCCAGAGCGAGTGTGAAGACGGCATCTTTCACGATGCCTTCTTTGATCATGGTTGTGAAAATCGGATCGTAGACTGCTTGGCTCCCGTTACTGCGATAACTTGCGGAGGTTATAGAAGGATACGCCAAGCCGAGGAGGCCAGATGAAGTCCCATCGCCTTCCCACATTGCTGAATCGACCAACGCTACCTCTTGTTTCAGGACTTTGAGACCACCGATGCTGATGGGTGCGTAGCCCATTGAACCATTCAAAGCCTCGGCTTCGGGGAAATAACTAATTGCGAATTCCTGAGATGAGATATTCGTGAAAGAGCCCTCGGCAGCATTGTACACCGGCCCAAAAGCACAAGTCTCTTGGGGAACCACGGCATTGGTGTCGGGATCAATACACGTGAATTGATCAGACACAACCCAGGTGTCCGAACTGCCGGTATCGATAAAAGCCACGAAATCTTGAGATTTGCTCCCGAGCCACGTGAGGTTCAAAACAGGATACACACCATCGAAAATAGTATTGACCGTCTCACTGCCTTTTCCGTGGCCGGCTCCATTGCCTTTATGGTGGTGGTTGTGAGGGTGATGTGCCCACCGTTGTCTGGCTGGGCTGTTCAAGACATTGGGGTTGGGATGTGCCGTCAGACTGAATTGCTGTGCTTGTGGCGCTTCAGCAATGGAGACATCTCGATTTGAGAAAAGCTGTGTGGGACTGCATGAGCTGAGCTGTATGAGATATGTGAGGGAGATGAATCCCGAGAGAGCGGGCTTTGAAAAACGCATACTGTACTGGAAATGGTCTATAGTAGATCTCTGAACTTACAAGCTGGAGCAAATGCTTTCTTATATGAAATCTCTGTGGCAAATTGAAGATACTGCTATACACTACTGCCCGCCAATTATTATCCAGAGGAAATACTTACCATTTGAGCGTTGTAAGATATGCGCCTTCTGCTTAAAGCTAGAAGCCCATCTAACTGCGAAGATGGGATGACCCGCTAGCTCTAAAAGAGAAGGTATATAACCATAGCATGGTCAGCACAGCAGAAGATTGCTATGGCGGCCAAGATTGCCACTGCCGCAAACGCGTCTCGCGTCTTCTAAGCGCGTTAAGCTTTACTCCCCCTGTAGTAAAAGAGTGAAGTTATATTTTGATTGTTTGCTACAACATGCTGATTAATTATTTAAGGAGGTGCACGGTAGGTCCGGGTAAAGCGTTTTTGCCGGCTGGAGGGACAATATCTTGGCTCGAGTGGGACATTCTGAAAGGTCAGGGCCCCGAGAGGAGGAATAGTATGGTATGGCATTTAGTCCAGCATCCGGCGGACATGGAGTGTCACAGCGCCGTGAAACTTCTTTACTTCTAAGGTACATTGTTGTAAATGGCTCAAGGGAACAATCGCTTCGGCGTCCGCGGGTAATCGGCGACGAGATGGACGGTAGGCAAGTTCAAATACCACGCCACCACTCTGTCGAGTCCAATCCCTCCACCTCCATGCGGTGGCACGCCTACACTTCTGAATACATCAACATACTCCTTAATACCAGGCTGGTTGGGGTCTAATCCCTTGCTTCGAATCGTCGCCTCTAGCTCATGCGGTAAATGCACACGTTGTCCTCCTGACAAGATCTCCTGCCCACGCATCATGAAATCGTACGCATTCGTTACTTTCGCATTCTCAGGGTCAGGCAAAGCGTAGAAAGGTCTCGCATCAACAGGGAACTTGTCAAGGACATAGAAGTCGGTGTTGTACTTCTTGCGGACTAGTGCTCCAAGCGCTTTTTCCTGAGGTGTGCTCATATCCTCATCATCGGTGACATTGGCGAACTCAGGGGGGCCTTCGGCACGGAGTAGGGCTTGGCCTTCGGCAAAAGTCAGACGGACTTCTTTGCCTGATTCTGGGAGCAGGAATTCTTCGGATGGGTAGACGGAGCGGATGAGCTCGATCTCGTTGCGATAGTCTTTTGCGAGGCCACGGAAGATGTGCAGGAGAACGCCTTCCAGCATGTGCATAACTTCGTGGTAGTGCTCCTGGATTTCCATTTCCATATCAAGGCCGATGAACTACATGTGTATTAGAAAATTTTAGGACGATGGGGAAATAGTCGGCTTATAGACTCACCTCAGTCATATGTCTAGGGGTATTTGAGTTCTCTGCCCGGAAAACAGGCCCAACGCAAAATACCCTCTTTTTTCCAGCCGCAATCTGGTACTGCTTATAAAACTGAGGTGATTGCGCCAGGTACGCCTCCTTTTCAAAATATGGAAGCTTGAAAACATTGGCACCGCCTTCCGAAGCAGCCCCAATCAAGCTCGGCGGGTGGAACCTCTTGAAGCCCTGAGCCTTCAAATATTCGCAGAAAAGATCCTCAACCGCAATCCGAACCTCGTCGATAGCATGGCTAACAGGAGCACGCCCATGCATAGCCGGGTTGTTAAGATGCGTGGCCAGACTAGCAGTGGGAGCACCCTCTGTAATAGCAAGATCTACACCCAATTAGCCGCATCCCCCGTCTCTTTCTCCCTTGCACATACCTTCAACCCCCTCTACAGCCTCCACCTCCTCCTCGTCCAGCCTCCCCACCGCGCGACTAGCAACCGCAAACGTAATGCCCAACTTCTCCGGCGCCGAGCAATCACATAGATCTTGCTAAGGTGCAACTCATACTCGCTAACCTTGCAGCTCTTAACCGGCTCAAGAGGTTTCTTGACCGTCGCCTCAACAAGCACAAAACTTTCCAGGCTCACCCCCCCAACCCACTTGACCATTTGTTTACTAACGCCCTTCCCATCAGCACTCGCAGCCACCACGCCCTGCACCGCCCAATTGCCCTCCTCGCGCAACTCCACAAACATCATTTTCGCACCCTGCGCCCTTGAATTCTGGATCCACGCCTGCAACTGCACAACCTTATCAACGTGTTCCTCCGCAATGTCGCGGAGGTGGATGTAGGGCGCGGATATCTTGGTGGAGGGGGGTGAGGGGCCGTAGTTTTCTTTCGCGAGGTCTTCGGCGGCGGAAGAGGATTGGGCGGCGGCTGCTGCTTCGCGTTCAGCGGCTTTGCGTGCTTTTTCCGCTTCTTTTTTGGCTTTGGCTTCGGCTTTCTTTGCGCCTTTCTTTGACGGTGCTGCATCCTCACCACCGCCTGGTGCGATGGCGGGGTCCGTGGGCACTTCTTTGGTGGGCTCCGAGGATGACATGCTGGGGATGGGGATTGGGATTTCAATTGGGTTGCGTATGTGTGTCTATGTGCGAGGAAGTGGGAGATTTTGGGAGATTTGTTGCCCTTTTATATTATGGGGTGGTGTTGTTGTCACAACGTGAGGCGGGGTGGAGTCATGTTGCTCATGTTCCGGCGAGGGCGAGTGCGCTAAAAAAGATTTTCGCTTAGCGAGGGGTAAGGCTGGACGAGGCTGAATGTTTAGTTGTGTTGTCCACCTGCTGGTCGAGAACTCAATATCATATGCAAGTATTATTTCTATGAATAGAACCTGCTTGATCATATGATCATATCAGCAATTAGAAACCAAGAGTCTATATCAACTCAAGTCCTAGCAATACCAAAAAGTCAAGGCATCTCTATTATTCATCACAAGCATTATACACGAATTACTTAGTAGGTAGTAACACCATCGATTTTCTTAACCCAATTCCCCTCACCCCCCATTTCATCCAACCCCATAACACTATCTCATCTACACACGCTCTCACGCTCTCACATATTGTACATTATCTTCTCTTTTCATCCATCACACGCACGCCTATGCAAACATACAACACAGCATAGCACAAAAAAGAAAAGGAAAAAACGAACGATTCAAAACCGATCAACAATCATTCATCATCCATCCCTTTCCCATCCCGATTCCGCAAACGAAAGAAAAGGGTGCAAAGAGTGTAAGCTAGCAACAAGAATGAGCTTCATATGAGGATAACAAAAAGTGCAATCCAACAACGCCTATACCCTAATGAATTGGTAAATAATCAACAGAAGAGAAAAGTGTGCTCTGCACGTGCATGGCCATCAATGCCATGCTTGAGCCTTATGCAACGTGGCTCAGCGGCACTACTATCCATCCCTTTCCCACATCTCGCTCATGTAATTCGACGTCTTTCTGCCAGCCAGGAAGATCTCAAGTCAATCAAATAACGTTAACCTGACTCTCCCTCGCTGCCGCGGTCCCACCCACCTCCTTCCCACTCGGACTCATCTCCCTCTTCCCAATCCCAGGACTCAGGGCCCCATCACTACCACTACCCTTCCGACTCCTACTCGCCTCCTCCTCTGCATCAAGCCGCTTCCGCCACTCGTTAAGACTCCCTGCATCAACGTCCTTCTTCTCCTCCAGCTTCGGGAGCATTGGCCGATCATCGTAATCGAACGCGTTACTTAAACGATAGTTTTTATTTGTGGTTTCCCAATGGGTGCGCAGGGTTTCGAGTTCACTGGCGAGACTGTCAAGGGCCATGGAGTTGCGGTTGTCGGCGCCGTAGAGTGAGGCGTCCGATACGCTCTCGGAGGTGGAGAGTGTACGTTGATGGGATGGTGCTCCACTTGCTCCACCTGCTCCACCTCCGTTGGAATTAACGGGTTCAATGAGCCGGGACTGACGACGGTAGTTATCGACTGAGCTTTCGACTTGGTCGAGCAGCAATGAAACTTTCTGCTCGGCGTCCAGAGCGCGTTTTTCTAGGAGCGCATTCTCTTGCTGTAATTGCGCGAGGTCAGATTGCGATTGATGGGTTGAGACCGATAGCTGTCGGGACGTCTCTTCGTGGTTTTGCTTAAGCTGGTCGCGCTCTTGGTGAGCAATTGCTAGTTCGTTCCGCACTTGTGCCATTTGGGCTTCAAGTTGCGACGCTGAAGATTGCATCTCTGCTTGTAAGAAATCAATCTGCTTGGTTAAGGAAGATCGCTCCTCTTCCCATGCAGATGGAGCTGTTGATCTCGCAGCTACGGCCTCATCTGCTTCAAGGAGTTGCTCCTTCATGCGCGTATTCTCGGACTTGTATTTCGCCAACTCGTCCTTCATACGTTTAAGCATCTTTTCGGTACCCTTGACATAGTGTACTGCCGACTGGTAATCATTTTCGAGTTGCGTCAACTTCTCCCGGTAGGCACCCTCGGCCTGCTGTTCGCGACCCTCGTAGGTTTCCCTTGTTTCTTGAAGGGCGTGGTTACTAGCTGCAAGTTGCTGTTCGAGTTCGCGAAGGCGAGCTGGATCAGGGGTGTTGGCTCCAGATAATGGACTAGAGAGGCCACGTGCCCGAGCAGCTCCCCCAGGACTGATGCCACGCTCGCCCAAGATATCTTTCAAGGTGTTGTGCTGCACGTGAACGGCGTTCGTCTCCAATTGCTGGTTGGCCAGCTTGTATTTCATGTCTGAGTTTGCAGCTTGGAGTGTTTGAATTTCGCGCATGGTTGTTTGGAGTTGCTTGCGGATAGACATGCCTTCTCTACTGGCTTGCTCTTGGTAGGCTTCCAGACCAGCAATCCGCTCCTCAGCACTGCGTAGCTTCTCGGAAGCGGTATCAGCGATGGCTTGGTACTTTCGGACCAAATCGTTCGCAGCCTTGACTTGAGCTTGCAGGGCAGCAGCTCGCTCGTTGTTGGCAGAATCATTAGAGCCTACGTTCCTCGCTGCAACCCTGTCAAGGCCGGCGAGAACAGCCTGTCGATGAGTGCGAGCCTCACTGGAATGTTGCTCTACCAGCTGTTCTGCATCTTGTAGACGTCTGGTGGCAATCTCCAACTCGGATGTACGAGCCTCGTGTTCAGCCCTGAGCTTGCTAAGCTTACCCTCAACTATTTCCCGCTCTGAACGTTCTTCTTCAAGCCTACGTTCGAGGAGGTTTCTCATATCAGCAGATGAAGCAACAGCTTCTCTAAGAGACTCGAAAGTGTCACTGTGGTCTTTTGATGACCCCACGGACGCATTGTACTTCTCTTCTAGCTCATCCTTTTCGACTTGAATAAGTTGAGCTGCGGCCACAGCTTCTGCTAAAATGATTGCTTCCTCCCGTGCCTTTGTCGTGACCTCATATAACTCGGCCTTCAAGCGCTCAACCTCCGACGAGTTTAACTGCTTGTAGTTCTCTAACTCGCTCATCCGACTTTGCGCAGAACTCGTGGTTTCTTCCGCCAGCTGTCTTCCACGTTTCTCGGCATCCAGCTCAGTGGTCAGTATCTCAATCTTATTCTTCAGATCTCGTTGCTCAGCCAGGGACGTAGCAAGTTTCCTGCTGATGTCGTTCGAGCGATCATTCGATAAGATCCCCAAATCACGAGAATCACTGTCGGGCTGAGGGGTGCTATTTTGACTGCCGCTATGTGCCGCTAGTTTGGCTTTGGCATAGACTGCTTCGCTGACCGCGGCATCCCGCTGTTTCTCGACTTCTGCAATTTGTTTTGCGGCAAGAACAGCTTGCTTGTCTATCGAGTTCTGAACATTTGCCAATTCCTGCTTCATAGCCAGCAACGCTTCGATCAAGGGCTTGTCATCGTCGTCAAACGATTCAGCTGCTCGTTGATCCAGAATTGGACTGCTGGATGGGTTAGGAGAATAGCCGGCTTTCCGCGCAAGCTCAAGCTCTGAGGCATACCATGCATTTCGGTTCTTCGCGACGTCCAATTCCTTTAGCACAGCAACAGTTTGAGAATTACGAGCAGATCCTTTGCGGCCAAGAGGATTACTAGTCTGTCTAGCTGGAGCGCTGCCACTCGGAGGTGGTGATGTTTGACGATTCGTGACATTCTTGAGCGAGGATTGGGATAGGGATGATTCGTTGGTGCTGTCAATTGAGCTTTGTTGACGACCTTGTCTAGACTTGGATGAGGATCTTGTCGAGTTTCCGTTCAGGCTGACAGGGGGGCCGTTCTCGTTAGGTGCAGGCTTTTGAGATTGCTGGGCTTGGGTTGGCGTTCGTCGTCCATTTACAATGGGAGTTTCCTTTGGAGCTGGAGACAGTGTCCTAACTTGCACTGGAGACGGTGCATTCTCGGCTGCAGGGTTTCGTACACTTGTATCAACAGCTGGTCCAAACCCTCTGTCTGGTTTGCCTTGCGGTTTACTTCGTAGGTTCGGAATCTGTACATTCGAGCGAGGAGCTGGGGCTTGCTGTTGAGGTGGTGGGCCAGAAGGAGCTTGGGCGGCTGATGCTCTCGGAAGCTTAGATCCTCCAGGTGGGCCTTGGTTCGGAGGACTCTGCTGCTGGGGACCTTGCTGGGGCCCTTGCGGGCCTTGTTGGGGGCCTTGCGAGCCTTGTTGCGGACCTTGGGGCTGCGCAGACCCAGGAGCAACACCATTAATATCATTGCCATTGACTCCAGGTTGCCCAGTCCCATTACCACGAGGACCGAAAGGCCCGCCCATGACACTTTCTCGTGGTGGTCCACCAAATCTCTTAGGTTCAGGAAGGGACGAGCCGTCCCGAGAAGCCAATCCCCGGTTTGCACTCATAACGCTCTTATCTGCACCACTCGGTCGTCTTTGGCCTGCTACGCGCTCCCCGGAAGGGGTTTGTTGTATTTGCTGATCGTTGGGATACCGGATTTTGCTTGTATCCAACAAATAGACAAGCCCCAAATCTTGAGCCTCCTTCGTCGCCGTGCTAGGCTCTCCTGCCAAAACAACAACTTGCTTCCCAAATGCCGTCATGCTATGGCCTGATCGTGAGGAAGGCGAAGGACCCATATTCTGAAAAGTGTACCATCGCCTCGAGGATATTCGGAACGCTGCTAAATCTCCTAGGTCCGTTCCTTCTTCTGTTCGTCCACCAAATATATACATTACGTCGTCGACAATCGCAGCCGCATGACCTTCTCGAGGGGCCGGTATATATCCAATACAGTCGAGAGAGCTCCAAGTGTTAGTCTGTGGGTCATAGCACCAAACATCATTAAACCATTGGTAGCCATTAGTACCCCCAAATCTACTCAAATTAGTCCCTTCTCAATCTTTTACTCCTCAACTACTCACAGATATAACTTCTCATTATAAGTCACAATAGAGTGATTCGTTCTGGCTGGAGGGACGCCAGGCACTGCCCCATCATCGGTAGTCCGAATGAGCATTTCCCATCGGTTTGTAGGTACTTGCAATGCATTCAGATCAAATGCCACCAAGTCGTTCATGAAGTATCCTTCCACTTGGCCACCAAAGACGTAGATTTTGGAACCAATGATATTGAGCGAATGTCCGTATCGTCCAGCGGGTCGGGGTCCTGCAGGTACCGCTCTTGACCATTGTCTAGTGGCTAATGCTAGTTAGTATAATTCGAGGACTGAGATCAACAAACCTACAGGTATTCAGAAGATACAACGTCTCATCTAGAACATCTGAGTCTTCCATCTTCGTATCTCCACCGTACACAATGAACGCATTTCCAACCAGTAGACTAGCATGTCCAACTCTGGGTCCTGGCCCCTCAGCTGTGGTCGCCAGCGGATAGCATGTCATATTGCCTCCTGCCTCTACCATCCATAAATCCCCTTTGACTGTCGAGCTATTAATTAGACCCCCCATCAAGTAGATATCGCCCTCCTTGGAGGCTACAGAATTTACAGCCGCGCCATATCGCGGGAATGGGCTCGGATGCGACGTAGTATATGTTAACCGCCGCTGAGACCAGGGATATAAGGAGGCATTGGGATTCGAATTCATTGATTGAACGGCAGGCGCACTCCCGTTTCGCAACTGTAAGGATGTTAACAATCAATCGGGAGGATATCCTCATTGCGCATTGCCGAAATCATTTCGAAGACTGATGTACTTACCGGAAGTTCTTGTCCCTGATCTGCAACAGCTCCTCGCCGGCCGTTGGCGTGCTCAGGGCTCGGTGTCGCAGTAGAACCTCCTTGCAGTGAGTTTAAGGAATTATTTACACTGCTCCCAGGTGTCGAAGACTGCTGCACCGCGCCCTTCTCGTTCATACGCCCATTTGCACTCTGCAGAGATGATTGTGAACCTGCGACCCCGTTCGGGCCGCCATCTTTCGCGGCCTGGGCTTTGTCTGCATTCTTCTTGCTCTTGAAGAGGAATGCCATCGTGCCATTCGAGGCGGGCGACCTCTTACTCTATGCCAATGCGCCGTAGACCCTGCCGTTATTCTTCAACGTCCGAAATCTTCGTCTTGATGGAAAAGTAGCAATTTCGGTGGTCGTCGTCGTTTCGAGAAAGGAGATATCGCACGTCGGAGCGGATTATAGGGTATGGGTTGTCTTGGGATGGCTGGGATGGCTAGGATTTGCGAATTAACGGCTGTCGTGCTTGTGCAAGTTCGAATAACCACGATGAAGCGGAAAGAGGGGATGGAAGAGAGAGGGCGAGTCTGAGGTGAAGACTGAGACGTTGAGTCTGGTGAGATCTGGAGAAATGGGTTGTAGACGGACGTGGACCTGACTTGGTCAAGGATGTTGGGTCAGAAGAATCCTTTTCAAAATAATTTGGGTCTTGGCGCTGGCACTTCTCCGCAATAATACTGTAATACGGCAGTACCGACACAACACCCAGCACTGGATCTGCTTTGGATATTATATTATATGTTTAGGCCAGGCCAGGATAAGATGGAACAAAGGGATACAGTTTTGAGATTTTACAATTCTATACTTTCACATTTTACACTTATGCGAAAGGGACTAACAATGATTTTTCTCAAACTAAGATTCAACTGCAGTTACTGATACCGCCTAGGAGAGCCGCCGCCTCTTCTCCACCAAAACGAGCCGGATACCCCTGAATAATAATGCGAGTGCGAGCTTGACCTGGACTGTTTGGTCTGTCTCAGTCGACAGTTGGCGCCTTCCTCGATACGGCAATGATGCGAGTTTCGTGTCAAAATACTCTTTGTAGACTGCAACAGAAACAGAATCTGGAGAAGAAAGCGAGGATATTCATATAGATTCTGCAAGTTCTGGAGCTGAGGGCTTTGTGTTACAGCACCAGATCAGATTTTGTGTGTCTTTCTGTCCCAGCTGATCAGAATAATAAAGCGCTAAGGATCCTCCCGGATTAGCGGTGCATACACCTGTGGTTATGTACCTACAGTAGTAGGTAGTTTATTACTGTTGCATGGAAAGAAAATGGAAGGCTGTTTGAGGGCTCTTATAGGCTCGGGGGAGGTCGTGTCGTCTACAAATACCTGCCCACCTGTTTAGTTTATCGGTATCGATAAGCTGGATCTAGAGACTTTTTGAAGCCGGACGTTTCAACTAAGACTGATTAGAATTCTTGGGTACGGAGTATGAGAGCTCAGATGCTGTATTGCTGCGCATTGGAAGGTCGTCCCCGTAGAGGTTCGTACTGGACTGACTGCGAACTCCTTTTGGAGGGAAACTTTCTTCAAGCCATAATAATAATCATCATAAATGATATTGGCACTCTTTGGGCCATAATGTACATCTCCTGTATTCTAGCTAAGAAAAGTGTAGCAGTACGTACAATACCTATTTCTTTCCCTCTCGCTGGAATTATGTATGCATCTTCAGTCATGCAGTCTCCGAAAGGAACATGCCCCTATTCATACCGAGCCCCTATGCTGCTGCAGCATAAGAAGCCACCATGTTCGGACGAAGTACTCGTATGAACCTGACCTCTCCTGAGCGTCACCTACTCACTTACCTAGGTATATATATATATATA
>QGMG01000456.1:0-28464 GCA_007825325.1 Lachnellula cervina | reverse complement strand
TCGAGCAAAAGCTGCTTTTATTAATATTACTAACACTTTTACTCTTACTAATTCTAAAAGAGATAGTCTATATATAATTAATACTATAAACTTAATAAAGAAGTATAGTACTTATATTTATTTTAATTATAATAATCCTTTTGCTTATCTTCTTATCTATTCTTATATTAATACTCGAGTTCTTATTACTAAAAGCAATACTACTAATATTAAAAATCAATTTATTATATTTTCTACTTTTACTAAGAAAGATATTAAGGCTAGACTTATAAACACTACTAGTATACTTACTACTAGTATATACACTTTAAGACTCTTTATTATTATAAGTGAGAATAATTAGAATAAGCAACTAGTTACTATATCTACTACTTCTACTATTATATCTAAATAGTCTACTAACTAAGATTTTACTACTCTTACTATTATATCTAGAGAATAGAAATAGTCTACTAACTAAGGTTTTACTAACTAAGATTAGAGTACTAAGTAAGGAAATTAGAATACTAAGTAAGGAAATTTAGAAAACTAGTAGAAAGAGTCTAACCTAGTTAGTAAATCTATTCTGAACTTAAAAGCTTCTAGTAGTAGTTATTATACTAATAAGTCTATTAGAGAAAGTAGTAGTTATATAGAATATTAGTAAAAGACACACTAAGTATTAATAGGAACTTGAGAATAGAATTTTTATATTAATTAGCAACTAATTTAGAAGTTATATTAGGTTTTTTATTATATATTAATAATATAGGTTTTTAAATAGAGGTGCTTATAGAGGTGAGATTTGGAATATATAATAGAACTCCACTTATATAGTCTTAGTTAGCATTAGTGATTACCTCTGCGAGGCTTCCATAGAACCTCAAAATCAAGTCTTTACCTACAACGAATCCTTCTCTGCTTTTAGTACTTGCTTTCGCCTGCTCCGATTTGACCTAGCAAACGACAACTCATATTTGTATTACTAGTGGGAGAATTATAAGCTCCAAGGTACGTTTATAAATCTGATGCCAACAAAAAGTCTTCAAGCTAATAACAAAACTAGATCTAGCAGATAATAGTGTAAGAAGACATAGCTGAAAGTCCTATCTTCTAAGGTGATCGACATTATACTATGAAATCTTCTGCTAGCAGACACATCTGGTGCGCTATGCAATTACATAGCCACTTGCAAAGCAAATCTATAACACTTCTCTATTTCTCTAAAAATTCAGTCCTGCATCCCATCATCCTATCAGCAATACGGCTTTTCGAACACTTCTTCACTCTTAATACTATCATTTGAACTCTCCAATATGCAATACCAGTTTCTCCTCGGCACCTTCCTGGCCCTTGCCTCAAGCACAATAGCAATACCCTCTCCTCAACTATCCCCTGTCGCACAATGCTGGTCCACCTGCTCCACTAGCTGCGTTCTCAGTGGCAACCTACGTGGTGGTTTCTGCTCAGACGACGCCACATGCACTTGCCTCCCTGGTATCAAGGAACGCTCCCCGGACCCCCAGTCCGCGGCCGCCCAGTGCTGGGAATCATGCTCTACCGGCTGCGAAGCTGCTGGAAACCTTCGCGGTGGGTTTTGCTCAACAGATGGGTCCTGCACTTGCCTTGCCGGCATCAAGATCAAGGCACAGGAAGCAGCTGCTGCGCCGGAAACCCAGGCTGTTGCGTGCTGGGAATCATGCTCTACGAGCTGCGAAGCTGCTGGGGATATTCAAGGTGGGATTTGCGATGATGCAGGGTATGAATGAACTTTGGTAATCTGGTTATTGTTTTGAGCTAATATTTATAGCGCTTGCACTTGTCTCACAACTTTTTGAATAAGTCCTATCTTTAATCGCTAGCAAGATGCTGGGTGCTGAAGTAATTTGGCAATAAAGTATATATTCTTAATAGTATGAAAGAGACTCTGGAATTTAGACTAAAGATGTTGGAAAAAGTATATAAATAACATAGTAATAAAACAATTGAGCGCCTTGAATAAGCGTATAGTTGTTGTATTTCTCTTTTTATTTGCATGTTCATTTGGATAGGGTAGGCTTGGAGACATTTCCAGTAATAATAGCATCTGCATATCCTGCGAGATAATGGGACATAGCTGTGTCTGTGCTGAAATTAGTTGGTTGAATCAAAGAATTTCAATAATAGAATGTCGACTTACAAACGCCAGCAGCTTTCCCAGTGTTTATCAAGAAAGCATTTATATCATTCTAGGAGAAAAGTCAGCTTGAGGAAATTTGAGCTGATTTAGCATTCGACTTACTGCATCTTTCTTTCCCTGTGATAAAAAGATCTTAATCTCTTCGGCATCTTTAACTGCGTGGCTCCAGACACTGGCCAACACATCAATATTTGCGTTGAAGATAGGAAGAGAACTCTGGGCGAGCTTTTCGAGATCCGCCTGGGTCTTTATGAGATCGTTGATTTCTTTTTTGACCTTTTCAATCTCACTTTCCTTTCTCGAGATTCTCCACTTTTTCCCTATAGAAATATTAGCTTCTCGATTTTCCTGTTGTTAAAGCCTTCGCAAGTGGAGAGAGAAAGGATGTAGGAGATTTTTCTTACAGCACATCATTGCAACACCAATTATAATCATTACTACCCCAACTCCAATAAATATCCCCCCGATTAGCTACATAATAGTTAGCATTCTTAGCCAAAAGTATATAGATGTATTCAGTCGCCCTTACTACTGCCAACGGCGGAATATACGAGATAGCTCCTGCAATACCCCCAAGAACGCCAAGGGTCGAAATTATTTCACCAACCCCTCCGATTGTAAACCAGTTTCGCCACCATGCAAACTCCTTTTCGAGTTCCTTCAACTCAGCCTCCAATTTGGCTAGCACTTGGTTCTTTGCGGCGAGTTCCTTTTTCCCCCAACTTTTGAATGAGTTCAAAAAGCCCCTGAAGTCTGCCTGGAAACCTTCAAATTCCTTGGAGATACCGGCACATTTTTTCTCGAGATCGTCAGCATCCTTGATATATGCATCTAATTTCTCAATCTTCTTTGGTGTCGCCACATTAGGATCTTTGCAGATTTCAATAATGGTGTCTTCGAAACGGCGGGCACGCACAGCAAGACTGGCAGCAGTGGTTGCACTATCAACCGTGATTTTGCGATAAGTTGTTTGAAGTTTTGTCAGGCGGGGCACAAATGCGCCTTCGGGCGGTGGCATTCCCTTGGCGTCGACTGTTGCAAGGCCTGCAAAAAGAGCCGCGAACAGAGTATCGAGCTTCCCACAGGCACTGGCAACGTCGGAGCCAGCAAGCTTAAACTCCTTTTCCGATATAGCTAGCTGGTTTCGGAGTTGGCTACCGAACAGCTTCTTCTGCTCGTCCAAGGAGATGGTTTTGTCGCCATTGGTAGGGACTGTTCCAGTTTCAACAGCCTTGGTGAGGATGTCTACCTTGTAAGCTGGGAGACTTTCAAACGCATTGAAGAGATGGTCCGCGTTTGGCTTGGCAGGAAGTTGGGCCTTGATCTCCTTGAAGATAGATTCGTAGGATGGTGGAGGTGCTTCAGTAGCCATTGTGGTTGGTTGGAGTGAACACAGTGTGTCGTAAAGATTGATAGTTTCCGAAAGTAATGTCAAAAAAAGAAAGCTTTCTGGCTGTTGGAGTATTTAGAAGGATAAAGAGTTATCTTTATATATACTTTGGGGCACACTATACAGAAGCAGAAGTATCTTATACTATCAGAAGAAGCTGGATACAATATACAGTTGCAGCTCATAGTCAGGCTTACCAAGGTCAAGTTCTTTGTGTCTTCAGCTTAGCCCAGCCTTCTTCTAACTACTTGGGATAAGCGTACGAGAGTGTCTGGACCCCGCGCTGTCTCCACCCACTCCCCTAACATGCATCACCTCGGTCTGCTGGTAGAACTAAGCCTCACATAACAGTGAACATGTAACGGAGAAGCGGGGTAAGAAGGCTAGGTAAACTAGGTGCATATATTAGCTTTTTTCCCACTGACGTTGTAGAGTAAGTAGAGCGTGAGCAATCATAGGCCCTCTAGTATCATCTACAACCTCGCTTAAGGAAAGAAAATCGGACTTATATCAACTCCACAAGAGACAGGATAGAGCTGAATATTGCCGGCCGTACTAATTTTACCAATAGCTTTGAATTGTACAGGCTCAGCTTGTTACAATCGTATATAATAGTAGCAACGGCTTCACGCATAGGCTTAGCGCAGCTTCTTTACAGGTTACCATTTGTGGATTAAAAGCTTCAGCTTGCTACCCTAGACACTAACATATATCATCAGCTCCAGCAGACACCGTGTGGCGTTGTGATGAGTTCGCTTCTTTTATACTATCTTATTATCAGCTATAGCAGACACCGTGTGGCGCTGTGATGACTTCCCCTCTTTTATCCTAACTAATTATCAGCTCCAGCAGACACTATGTGGCGTTGTGATAAGTTCGCCTCTTTTATCTAACTGATCATCAGCTCTAGCAAACACTATGTGGCGTTGTGGTAAGTTTTTTGTCCTACCTGATCATCATATCAAGTAGACAACGTGTGGCGTTGTGATGAGTTTGCCAGTTTTATGCGGATTATATTAGATATCTGGTTGAAGGTGAAGTGCCTCGCAGCTCAGGAACTTATAGATTAGAACCTCGTCCAACCATGACATTGGCTAAGTCCTATAGCGTCTCATCCTAATCACTACCCAACTTGAACTGACTCTGATTTTTAACACTTCAATCAGCAAGGCGATTTCGCAAGTAGGTTGAACTTTAAGCAGGTGATAATGCTAAAATCTAGGGAGTGAAGCACCAAACTTCTCACGGTCTTCGGGCCCTTCTGGCCTTCTAATTCAATATTGCTAATACGGAATATACCTCCGTAAAGATCGTTTCCACGCTAAACGATAATGATGCAACGCTGTCTATTGGTTGTAGGAACATTGCTCTACCGCCGCATTGTACTAATGCATGCATGTGCTGTTCAAGCCCGAACCCCTCCTACCAACAAGGATGCTTAGTGCGCCGCTAATATGTCTCTTGTGGCGTATTTAGGGAGATCCAGGCTCAGAGTTATCATCAATAAATGTCAACAAATATAATCTAGGCTGAAAAAAGCCGAGGAAATAAATTTCAGGTAAGAAGATAAGTAATAATACAGGGAGTTGCTGAATAGGCCATAGTCTCTGCAGCAACTTAGCACACCTTTAGGACTCCGTACAGCTCTTCATAAAAGCACTTACAGAACTTTGCTTCTCTGAATATTTTATCTTTGCAAGTCTTAGCTCTTCAGTTCACTTCCAAAACAAAATGGCTTCTGTATCTATACCCACCGAACCACCTCCATCTTATGCCTCTGTCGTCGGAAAAGTGGAGGAAAACCTTCCACCCAAATATACCCCTAACCAGTTTTTGCAAGCCGTAGCAGACCTTTCTAGCAAGGAGATCGCCGTTGTTGTGAATTCCCATAGAGCCGATGCCAAAGAATCTAGCATCACCGATAAGGAAGTAGATCTTAAAAAGTTTCTATCACCACCTGAACAAGTTGCATATGAGAATAGTATTGCACAGTATGCCAATACAGCCGAAGGAATATTTCGCATGGATCATGTCGCCGACAAATCTGCATTATTCGTTCAACGTGTTGATCAAATATTCTTCAACTTAAAGGTCAAGTTGAGTGAAGTTGACTCTATGCCGACGACAGCTCCAGATCAAAAGCTTTCTCCAGAACTCAACAGGATACATAAGGTGAGATTCAATCACCCCATCCCAAAACTAAAGACTTGAGTCGATACAATCTGATAGAGTCAACTGCTAATAGGTGTCTTGCTCAAGGCATGGCGCGAGGTGCTTGAAGAAAGTACTATTGTCGCTGCTCAAACAGCTAATTATGCTTCTCGTGAGTATATTGCTTCGCGTGTTTCTTTCACCTCCTGCATTTACTAGTTATCATGCTTACGTTGGATTGCCTTACTCGCACAGGCTTTGAGTCTACAATTATTCCAATCATCATGGACAAAGAGATTCCCTACACAATGAAGCAGAAGAAACTCGACGATTTTATCAAGGTAAGTCCGTCTTCTACAGCCACAAAATGCAGGCACCTAATATTTATAAAATGAGTAGAGTGCTCAAAGCCTTCAGGACCAATCCCGCATCTTTACGAAAAAGCTGGAGACAGAGGTCCAAGACAAAATGGGAGAATTTCTAGGGTCCTTCAAAAACTGGCAGGGAAAGTTCAGTACTGAACTGAAAGGGAAGATTGATATTCTTGAGAAGGAAATAAAAGAACTGGACACGGAGATTAATTCCCTTTCGGACGGGAGGGCTTGGGGTGGCGTCGGTGGTACTCTAGGAACCTTAGCGGTCACTGGTATACTTTGTGCACTGCTCGGACCTGTAGGACTTGTAAGTTTCATTTTTTAGAAAGAGCCTGAAGCTTCTATTTTACCATATTGACTCTATCTCAGATTGCTGGGCTTATTGGCGTGGGCGTAACTGTTGGAGTCATGATACATCTCGGTAAAAAGATTGATGGTGAGTTTTTCCGTAGAAGATACAGACAGATGGAGACCAAGAAACTAATGAATCATCTGCTCAAGCGCTAAAAGCGGAACAAGCCGGAAAAGAGAAGGAGAAGAATCAGCTCAAGTCGCAACTTGACGGCATCGAGGCAGCAAGGTTGCAACTTGAGGAACTCAAGGGCGGATGCGAGGAGGACTTCCGTGAGCAACTTCAAAAATTAACAAATGTGTGGAAATATGCAATACTAGATGCGGAAAAGATAAAAGGTTGTCTTACCTATATGCAAGGCACCGCTGAGGAATTTGTGAGTGCTACTATTACTCTTGCGATTATCCGGAAAAACGCATTCTGACTGATTTTATTTATGACTATAGGACAATACGGCCATGCGACTGCATCAAATGCCAAATTTAGGAACTACTATTAGCATTTGTAAAACTTCTCACATTTATTCTCGCCTATTCTCTATACTTTTTACAACAAACTCTTGGCTAACTATAGTAATAATAGATCGTGCACTTGCAAGATATATGCAGCGATATGCCGATGGTGTAACTACTAGTCAACTAGCTAGGAAACAGTAAGACTAAGCTTCTTATTCGACTATAGTTAGGAAAAATAGTCTGGTAGAGCTTGTTTAGAAATTATCTCAGCTGTTCTGCGATCCAATTTTATTCCGAATTTACTTTCACTCATATCCTATACTAGAAACGGGGAGGCGGCTTAATGAATCAATATCTAGGCCTTAGCTACCTTTACATCTCAGTTTAGTATTCAGCGCGGTTTATCTCACATGATATATCTTCACTATTGAACTCGAGACCAATGGCTTTCCTAGACTTACGCTACTTAAGCGATGCCCCTATCCCCACTTTGAATTAGAAGCTGCTTAGCAACCCCCTTAAATTGAATATATACGCGTTAATAGCAGATCTCTTAAATACCTATAATTACTACGCATTGAGAGAGGCTATGCTATTATATCAGCAGACAGCGGAAGTCTTAAGAAAAATCCCAAAGGAGAAGAAGAAGAAGAAAGAAAGAAAGCAAATTAAGAGTATTATTAATTCTCAGCTACTAAATATAGATGTACTAGCTGACTCCCAGCCGGATTTTGACTGGGACTTATATTCTATAGCTGGTTTGTTATCATTAAACAGTAGTCCTATCGCAATGGGTTGGCCCCTAATACCGAGTTCCTCTATGTACTTCAGACACCAACACCCTTACCAGGCCACCCGAGCTTGCGGAAGCTGAAGATGAAATTATAGTTTCCCCCACGTACACAAGGATTAGGCACTTTATATTCGATCATAGTTTCGAGTTATGTGTATTTGAAGACTAGAGTACAAAGTGCGAGCTTTAAAATTTATGCCTTGTCTAAGTATCAAACCCTATGCATTCTAACACGCTTTTACTTAGCCCCCATAGCCGCATCCCGGTCATATAGGATCTTTGTAATAGCGGGACGGGCCTTGATTCGTTTTAAGCAGGCGTTGAGGAGGGGGAATTCCGTCTCGAGGTTGAATTTGTCAGCGAAAAGGAACACAGTGGCATACCACGTCACTAGACAAGTACTTAACTTCAGCTGCAAAATATTGTTTTTAATTTCCCATCTATACTTGTACCGTGGACACAAAACACTCCATTTATTAGAAGGGTAGGATTCATTTTATAGTAATAAACACATGATAACAACCACTCTAGAATAAGAGAATTCACCCTATTGTCATGTCTGCCAGAGAATGCATAACATAGTAATCAGTTCCCCGGCATAGTAGAGAACTTTCAGGGCTATCTAGCATGTATTGAAATTTTATGTTCTCAAAGCCTTTCAGTTTCTGACAAGGGGTTAAATAACTGAAAATTACGGGCCTGTTGTAATTTTGATAGGTCGTCATCCTAGAGAGGCACCTCGAACTTCAATCAAAGCTTGAAGCTGCTAAGCATTGACAAGAACCACAACTTCCGTAACCCAGCATCGTCACAAAGGAGGAGCATCGGGATCCTCCATACACTGATCAACCCGCATTAACTGCTTTCCTGTTTTCCTTGCAATATCAATAAACTGCGGTAAGTAGCTGACAGTCGTATTGTACAAGTAGTGCATAACCACAAGATTACCTCCTTTATCAACGTCATTTTGGAAACTCTTGATCTGGTTCTCAGGTGTCGAGCTCTGCGCCCACAACCAATCTTGCACATCCACACTCCATTCCACAAATTTGGCACCGGGAATAGAAGCAGCAAGACGCTGGCGAATGCGAGCCCCTTCTGTGCCGAAAGGTGGTCGGAAGTATTTGGAGGTTACGCCGAGGGTCTGAGAGACGGCTGAGATGTCGTTGTTGAGCTCCCAGTCAATCGCAGCGAGTGAAGGAAGACCTTCCATTGGTGGATGTGTGTATGAATGATATGCTACTTGATGTCCAGCTGCAAGCATGGATTTATAGACGTTGGTCAAGTTCGTGCTCTGATCAAGTAGTGGTGCACCGACAGTGAAGAAAGTGACATGGATTCCGGCCGCTGCAATGGTCGAGATAACTTGTTGAGCAAACTGTGGATCGCCGTCATCAATGGCAAAAGCAAACGAGTTGGGTCTGGTGCAGGCGAATAACAATGGCGCGGTGCTGAGCTTGCTTGGAACAAGGAAGCCGCTAGGAACGGTGTGAACAATCTCGATTTTCAAGAATACAGTCGGAACAGTCGTATAGAAACCTTTAAGGGCAAAGCCAATGGTTTTCGTATAATCGATCTCAAAATGGGAGATCGGGACGTAGATGTCGGTTTTGTCGGTGTTCGAATACCGCGATGCTTCGACGGAGTCCCACGTGTAGGGCCAAGGGTTCTTGTTCGGATCGCACGCGGGATTATGTTGCTGCATTGCTATAGTAAACGCATCACTACCTGTGTATGCGATGTGCAGATAGCCATCATTGTTCATCGTAAAGTCGCTGCAGTTGTCCGAAACCTGAGTATACCACGATAAATCGGAGTTTCCCTTCATGTTGATGGCCATCCTATCCTTTGAAAGCTTGTAGGTGGCAGCATCATCCCCTCCGTGGTAGAAGCCGAGGTTGTTTGAGTTTGCATTTCCAAAAGTGTCGATGAGGAAAGCTGATGGCCCTGTGGTTGCTGGAATTGTTGAAGTTGGCTCAAGAACTGGGACCGTTGATGGAACGGGATATGCTGTCCCAGAAACTCCACAGTAGAAACCAATCGGACCCAGGGTGATTGGCTTGCTTATTCCAGAAAGGAGCAGACTCAAGAGGTGGTCGGTATCTAATCCTTGAAATCTGGAGAATGGAATTGTATAATACTGCTCGGTTCCATCGAAGTTCCATCCCAAAATAGTCGAATCAAGATCGGTAAGAGTGGGGCTGTCCGTGGAGCAGGTTTGCGAAGTCTGGAGCTCAATTGTCATGGTCGTGCCTTTTGGTGCTTTGATTGTCATACCAATGCCTCCATAAATATCTGTAGCACTGGTGCACCCAAGCATCGTATACCAGTATGAAGTCCGGTCACTGACCGAGGTTAGGGTGAGGTGGTTATTTGAAACGATGACTGAAGTTGCCGTGTCAGCTCTGCCAACAATTGGAGCCATAGTACCATCGTCGGAAGAAGGTTGAAGCATCGCATTGTAGAACAGGAACGTCAATCGTGACTGTGATGCAAAGTCATCCACCAGAAGGCTCGCACATGTCCCATTGGAAACCGAAGAGATGGTGCGTGAGACTGCAATTGCAAAAACAGAGAGAAAGCGAACCGACAAGAACGCTTTCATGATTGCAGAGGTCGTATAAGGAAAGGAAATAATCTGGGCGATGGTTGGATTCTTCGAGGAGAGTGCAGCTTGAGGACGGTAGGTGGAGGACTACGAGAAATAAGGAGAGAAGCAAGCGAGAGGGAAAGTGCGACCTAACAACACTCTCGGCCGAAATCCAATATTCCTGAATTTCTTCGTTGATATAACCTGAGTTCAAAACTACACAGACCAGCGAATAAGTACAAAATTTCACGAAAAGGTGCAACACCCTGGCCCGGATAGAGACGGTCCTGTAAGGTACCGCGATTGTGTTACCATGATGTTCGAGCGAGGCACTTGACAACTGGTTCGGCATCACCGAATAAGATTGACGAAAGCAAGGCAAGGAAGCGATGGTATGTGACTGAAACGTCACTCAAATTAGCGTCGGCGTATACGCGCAGCATTTGATCCTGAGATATGGAGGTGAGTGAAGTGTCGGTAAGCTTAAATGTTGACCCACTAGTTACAGGGCGCACAGTCCACCCTTTCTCGCTAGACCCCCCTATAGTCTTTTGGCGGGATCAGGGGTTTTTCCCGCACGTAGAGCTGTCACTTTATTTTGGTGTTATTTCATAGTGTAGAAGTCGTCGACAAAGTTGAATACTTGAAATCATAGTCTGCACTTCCTAAAGCCAACCCGAAGAGAAAAGTGACCCAGATGGTCGGAAAACCCTTCAACTATAAGTATTCCGTACGGTGGACCCTCGATCATTAGCAACACAGCCGAAGAAAAAGCCCATCCACTGACCGGTCATCCACAAAAGAAATAAATCTCAGGGAACGCTGGAGATCTAAGCTGCTATTAAAGCACACTAAATAATCGCCCACATGACTAGAGGTTCAACAATTATTCCAAATTCTCATAGCAAAGCAGCTACACCAAGTAGTCCAGCCAGTAGCCCACCAGCAACCTTAACATCTTCTCTTGGAACGGCATTTGATGACTTTCTTGCGCTCCCCGCAGTGCCAGTTCCATTATTCGGAGGAATGCTGGTAGGCGTATACCTTACCCCATCCCAATTCGTGAAGGACGTCAATCTTGCGGTAGCGCTTCCTGTGATGCTTCCAGGTGTGAAGCTAACTGGCTTGGTATAATAATTACTGACCGCTGTGTTGCTTGGGAATTTGTCGTTGGTAAGTGTGAGTTTGGGCAAGGGCGTGAGACGGGCGGCGGTTCTGTTGAGGGTCGGCATCAGGTTCGAAAATGGCTGAAACGGGGGGGTTGGGCTACATTCAGCCGTTTGGAGCGAAGATCGGGGAGAGTCTACTTCCTCTGGAGAATCGAACTGGGAGCCATGCGCAAAGCGACAGGCTGAACACGCCTTTGAGGCTTCCCAATATGAACCCTTGCAGAAACATTGCTGTTCCGCAAGGAAGTCGATCTCTGAGGTGCCATTGGCAGAACAAGCGACTAGTATATACACCATTTGATCGCACGGGAATGGGGAGTCTTCTAGCGAGGTGTTCGTGTTGGGATTATCACTGTCATATAAGTTGTCGAATACTGGCGAGCACATCTGTTGTAGATATACAGTGGCATCATCATTATCTCCCCGAGGGGAAACCTCAGCTGCAGCGAGTGAGAGAAGGGCGCCGAGGAGAATGTAGAGACGAAATGCGTACATAATTAAAGTATGGAAGGGTTGATGGGTGAGGGTGCAGATAACAAGTGAAGAAGGTCGTGTTCATGCAGTTCATTCCATCATTCCATCACTAATGGGTACCCTGCCTTTTATGTTTCGTTGAATTTCTCGCCTATAATCAAGTTGGGCAGTGGCACAGCGGGTGTCGCAGCCAATCTTGGTTAGCGGCTACAAACATTAGCATAGCGAGGTTCAATAGTGTCCTATTTCCAGCGTGATACCTTTACCCCGCACTCTCCAAGGCGCAGACCTTCAAATCAGGGCTCTTCAGCCTATGGAATTACCCTGTCGGTTAGCCCTAGCCATTGTGGCCACTTGCCAGTTGGGATAAGGTGATTAAATTATGACGTAGTCTGCTTTTAAGTATATTGCAACTCTCTTGTGGCTGAGACGATGTGGTGGCGATTAGAAAAATAATATCCAAAGAATAATCTTTAACTTTTTAGGGCCTTCTATATAAAAAGTCGCAGCTATTTAAAGAAGCCTTATAGTAGATAGGAAAAAGCGGCACTAATTTATTGTATACTCGGTCGCGTAGGAGATGAAAAGTTATTAATATCAAGTGCTACCTTTTTCTATCTATCGTGAGGAACATAGGGCTTTTTATAAAGAAGGCCTTGAAACGCGATAGGAGTTGAATGCTAGGACTTGTCACTTGATATATGGTAGCTGCGGTTCTTGGAAAGCTAACTCCACTAGAGCTGCTATAAAAATGGAAAGGTTTCTTAGAAGTTAGATGCTGCATTGCTAAAAGTGAAGAAAATCTCTAGCTGTTTCTTGTATCGTTGCTCGATATATGGTCAAGTTTTAATTCGCTTAAAAAAAGGGGCTCTGTCTTCAGCCCATTAAATATGGGAAACATGGAACTACAGAAGCTAAACGTAGAGGGCTGAGAGTGTAATCGGAAAGGCTTTAGGTATAGCACGCCCATCTAAGATTAAAATAATAGAACGTGCACTCATTTATGTTCTTTTTTGCGGAACACGTGACCATTAAACACGTTCTGTCTCTGGGCCCTATATTCTAGGTCGCGGGTTTGATTTTAGCTTGCAGATTTAAATGATTAAAGAGCACACACACTTGACCTTTGCTTTTATCATTCTATTTTCCACTCCAACTTCTGAAATTGAGCACAAACGTACCACCAGATTCGCCTCCCCGACAAAGTTTGACAACCTCTCGTCGATATCTGGATTATCCGCTTTGAAAGTAATATCGTTAATCGGATTACATCGCTAGTGAGTTTTTTGGGGGTCTCAAGTCATTCGAGAGATCGACAAAAAGACGGTACAGGATGTCCGCCACACAAGAAGACAAGTTTTCGGAGCACAAACACGAGGGGGATATCAGATATCTCACAACTATGGTCGAAAGACTAGATACGAATGCAGATGAAGATCAAAAACTCGTGGAATACAACGTTCCGGAACACGGAAACAAAGAAGATATCGAGTATCTCATATTTTTAGTCGAAAGGCTAGAAACGAATGCTGGCGAAGATCGAAAACTTGTGAAAGAACTACAATCTCTTTCTGTCGAAAGCATCCATGGAATTCTCAATCGGGCTAGAGGAACCGACTCCTTCGACGATGACAACGACTACGAATATGGCCGTAACCTTGCTATTCTCTTGAAACGCCTCATAGTCAAGCTTCAACGTCCTCCAAAACCGCAAGTCCGCGATGAAGGGTTTACAAAATTTGCGGAACTTCCTCAAGAACTTCAAGACATGATATGGAAGAAGAGCTTTCCTAATAATCGAGTAATCGAATTTTCTTGGGATCCGGAACCATATTCGGATAAGGGATCTTTATTGTTTGCGATGAATTGCAATCTGGTATCAGCACAGGTCCCAGGCTCGCTTTTGGTGTCCAAAAATTCCCACCAAATCTTCCGGGAAAATTATCATCAGTTCGATTTCAGGATCCTGATGACGATCCCAGGGGAGAAGGATCCGTCCCGTAAAGCTTTTGTTAACTTCGAGCTGGACATCGTATACCTCAGGTGGCTTGAAGAAGTCGAAAGCTTGGAGATATATCGCAATGGACGGGTTTATTCTGATTTCTTCAACCGTTTTAGGAGGGTTGCGTGCTCAAGGCAATCATTCTCCTATCTACTTGAAAAGTATATCCAAAGCTTAGGGACTTCGACTCAACTTATCCAAGATTTGAAAAAGTTCAAGACCCTGAAGGAAATAGTCCTTGTCAGAGCTCTGGAGCTAAAACCATGTATTGACGTCCCTATTTCGGCACCCCTAGTGTTTCTTCCGGAGGGTGCAAACGAAAACGACGCAGGGATAGAGTATGTAACCCCGGCGGATACTAAAAGGGAGGCCGCGACAAACCGATATGCTGCCTTGATCGACTGTTACGAAAAGAATGATGACCCTAAGGCCATTCTACAGCTCTGGGATCGCGCGATGGAAATGGATGGGGGCCTTAAGGCTTTTAAGCATATCAAGCTCACATTTCGCTTGGCGAAGAGAGACTATACCCCGCCTCTGTCGAAGAGTCTCGAATGCTACTGGCGGACAATGTGAGATACAACCGGCTACAGTAGCCAGGAGCAGAACAGTCTAAAGTCATACGGTGGAGGAATTGGTATGAGGAAAGCTGCTAAAATGTGTATATCCCAAATTGAAACCGGGGTTATGATTTCGAGGAAGTCATTAGTTCTTGGAAAGGGATCAATGCAACTAGCACAAATTAAAAGGCCCTCGCCAATCATTATTTAAAATACCAATCAAATTAAACAAAACAGTTCTCTACTTCTGGTTATACGATGATCCATGTGCGTGTAAGAAGAAGAAGAAGCTAAGTTAAGTTCCGGTCGTAATTTGCTTCTCCCAGAAGATGATGATTCGCAGTGGAACAATACTCTTAGCTATCCTTCTCCCAACATAATCGAACCTTTTCAGGATGATTCATCTGGAGGGTAGTGGTTATATTCGAGTCTTGGACGGCTTGTAAAAGGCGTGCTTTACTCCCACTTGGCGATTCTCCTGGTTCAGCAACTGGCTTGACTCGGTAATGTTGAAAAAGCAGTGCAAGTGTAGCAACAAACTCGACCTGGGCAAACTTCTTCCCGGGACAAATCCGTGGTCCACTTGACCATGGCATGAAGGCGCTGAGGGGAGGCTGGAGCAACTCTTCGCGGCCTATATCATTTTTATTTTCATTCTTGAGGATCCACCGCTCGGGTTTCCAATCAAATGGCTCTGATCCCCAGTATTTGGATGTATGCACTGCAGTAAAAGCGCCGAAGATTACTGTATGCGGGGGAATAACATGTTGCTTCCCCTGAATAGTAAGGGTTTGATGAGAATCGTTGACGGCTCTTGGAAAGGCAACAACTGGACCATAAAGTCGTAGAGTCTCGAACTGTCAGGAAACATCAGTCACTAAGTAGAAAACGTCTCTCGGAGATTACGGTTTACCATGAGTGCAAGACACCGTTTGAGTCGCGGGAACATCTCATCATACTTCCAATTCTCTACAGCCCCATATTCGCTAGCGATCGCTTGTACCTCTTCTCTTATCCAATCTTGAACCTGGAGATCCGCCGCCAAAAGTGTTACGGCATAAGCGAGCGTATTGGCAGTTGTCTCGTGGCCTGCAAAAGCGTAGATGAACAAGTTTCCGTAAACTTCATCGTCAGTCAGAGTCCGCCTTCCTTCGCCTTTTACATCTCGCAGGTCTGAAGCACGCAAAAGCGCGCTCATAAGATTGTCGTGCTCGCTAGCCTTGTGGGGGGATGTCCGTTCTTCCTCCACGAATTCGACTAGATATTGTTTAAACTCCGGGACTGCAGCTCGGACGCCGTCGAACCTTTTCGGAAGAAGCATTGAAAGTAGTTTGGAATTAGAAAGTAGCAGCACCCCAATGAAATCCTTTAGTACGGTATGAAGAGCCTCTTTGAAAGACATCGAGTGACCACTAGAAGGACTTGATGCCCCTTTCTCAAAAGGATAGAACCTGCCGAAACCGGCTCCTATCAATTAGTTAGCTCAGGCACCCCTTCTCAAAGCAATGGCTGTGATATGGTTACCCGTAAGAACATGGAGTGCTAGGTTCGTTGTATCTTGGCTCGTTTCTGTGGTTCCAGCCTCCCCAGCATTGCTCCACGATCGCAACATCCCCTTTGCTTGCATCAAAGACTCCATCCAAACCATGTTGCTCTGCGAAAAATTAGCTAAAAAAGTATTAAGAATTCGGGGATGAACCCGACTTGGCACTCGTGTATAAGAAGAAGGGCCATTCATGGATTCTTACATTCCTCTCATTGAACGGTGGGGTCGTGATTTTTCTATGTCGTTGCCATTCCCTGCCGTTCACAGTGTCGAGATTCTCGCCAAAAACATCTAAAGGACGGTAGTAAGACGCCGGCTTTGGGAAATCATTACTGCGGTACAAAAGCTCTTCCACCGCATTCCCATCACACAGCTGAATCTGCATAGCTCCTGGACTAACAATCACAAATGCAGGACCCAGCTTCTCAAAGATACGCATCTTGGTCTGGAAATACCAGGTGAAACGCCCATAGTTCAGGAATTCTCCTAGGTATCCAGGGAGACTGCTCGTTAATGGCCCAAGAAGGGGGGTCAACAATAGCCAAAACGGGTTGAGGGGTACGGCTGGCGTTATGACGATGGGAAGACCAATCTTCCGCGCTTTGATGTAGTATCGAAAGGTGTTTACCACGGGCCAAGCCAGCAAAGCTATTGCGATAGTCGCGATGGCCGCAAGAGCTCCCATCGTGAATTTCTCGAGGTTAAAAGCTTCAAGTGCGGTGTGGTCATATGTCGTTGGGAAGGGGGTTGCTAGCCGCTCTGAAGCAAGTGATTCGAATCTTGTTTAATGAAGTGCTTGCGAGACGAATTTGAGGAGAGGAAAAGCGAGGTCAGAAGTGAAGCCAGTCACACACGCGTGCACACAACATGATACACTTCATCTAATCAGGTCAGGTTAGGGATTAAAATTCCGGTACCCCATAGCAGCGAAGACGAACGAACTTGGAGACATAATCTGGGCCCAGTTTTACGGGAATACTCCCAGCCCCATTTTAAAGGATCAGCCAAATAGCTCTATTTTCAGCTGATCTTCCAATCAAGTCTCTTTCTAGTTAGTCCTCCGCGCCACGCTTATTTCAGGGGTAAACTATGTATAGAAGGACTTTCCCTCCACTTGATCGAAAATACTGCGTACGAGTAGACTTCAAATAATCGCTTTCATGTACCCCTCTTCATCAATTTTTTGGCCTTCTCGTCATTTATCACTACCGTACACGTACATTTCAGGTCTAAGAATTGTAACGAGAACGCAGATCATTCTATTGATGTCTACCGGGCAGCGAAAAGTAACACTTAACGTGGTGCTTCGGGAGTGATAGTGGTTGATAGTGGTGGTCCCATAGTGAAAAGCCAGTTATATCCTTAACCTAGGGTATTACGGTCAAAATAACTTCTAAAGCATTTTGGATGAGGTTTTTATACCTTGATCGCCTCTCCCCAAAGTCCCAAAATATAGGGCGTGTACGCTATATTTTGGCGAATATTCTTACAGCAACACCCTGAACTGGATCTTCACTTACCAGTATTATTAGGTACCTTTGGCTTAATTAAAGTCACGAATAACAACTAAGGATCCCGCCAAAAGGAAGATCTTGCCCGAATCGCCAGCATACCTCGCGTTGTGCAGCCTCCTCGGAGTCTCTTGAACCACGCCCTCCGAGTTACACGCACGTGACACTATTTTATGACAACAAAAGGCCCTTTAGATGCCAAAAAACCGTTCATTGATATATCGAATCTTATACTTTCCAACAATTCATCAGAAACTTATCTCCAAATATGGTGTTCAACCCCACCGAATACAAGCTCCTAAGCTTCGACATCTACGGCACGCTGATCGACTGGGAATCAGGCATCTACGAAGCACTCCTTCCTCTACTTTCAAAATTGCCACAGGAGGACCCGCATCATCCAGATCGAAATACGCCAGGTGCAAACCGGAGATTTATTCTCACTGAATATACAAATTTCGAGCTCGGAATCCAAACCGAGCACCCCACTCTTGCGTACTCAAAAATCCTAGCAACTGCCTACGAACGGATCGCAGCCAAGCTTCAGGTCCCATTCGATAAAGCCGAGGCCGAAGAGTTTGGAGCTACCATTGGAAAGTGGCCTGCTTTCCCTGATACCGTTGCTGCTATGCAGGAGTTGGGCCGGCATTACAAGCTAGTTGTGCTGTCCAACGTCAACAACGCATCATTTTCGCGAACCCTCGCTGGGCCTCTCAAAGGTGTCAAGTTTGACGGAATCTATACTGCCGAGGACATTGGATCATATAAGCCTGATCCGAGGAACCTCCAGTACATGGTTGAGCATGCGGAGAAGGATCTGGGGGTGAAGAAGGATGAGATTCTGAAGGTTGCACAGAGTCTTCAGCATGATCATCGTCCAGCGAAGAAGTTCGGTTTGAGACCGAGTGTGTGGATCAAAAGATCTGAAGATGATGCTTCGATGGGTGGGAAGTACCAGGAGTTCAAAGACCAAGTGCAATTGGCTGCTTCTTTCTCAACGTTGGGAGAGTTTGCGGCTGAAGTGAAGAAGGGATTTGAAGAGGCAAAGTAGAGTAGGCCGCCGAGAACAGCTAGCATTAAATTATCCTTAAATTCTCTCACGGAATGTTTACAAGGTCATTTACATTTGAAGCGATCTTTTAGGCTAGGTCCAACTCGCAAGTTCTTGGTTGTTTCCCACTTTCATTTCATGCGGGCTGCAGTTTTCTAACTCAAGTGAGAGAGAAAGTGAGATCTACGATCATAGTATAACACAGTCTACAGTTTCTAAGCTAGATATTGTTGAACTCCGTGCTTTCGGCAAACCACTTGGTTACGCGATGATAAGTATCAGCTTCTAAGCCTTGATATGGAGCTAGGAATTGTGTCGTTTCCACCAATCGAAAGTGCAGTGTCCTGCTCCAGCCAAGAAAAGTACGGGGAAAACTATTTTGCGGGGTTAACCTGCATCTTTTCCCACGTTCAGCGATTGGTTCCCCTCTATCCGGCTGTTCTTTTCACGATATCTCATCGACACTCTAATGAGAAACACGATGGTAATAATTCCGGGACTTCAGGATGAGTTTTGGTTAAGTTGTAGCAACAGAAGCTGCGGAAATCAAGTCGTCAGCATATATATCAAGAAAGCCTAGTCGAATCTTGAAGTGGAAATCAATCTAGCTTTCCTTCTGCGCTTAGAGTTGATGACATTCTGCACTATGCATTTTCCTCACATAGTCTTGCCCGTTCTTTGTTTTTGCGCTGCTGTTGTAAATTCCTTCTCATGGAATGGAACGTATCCACGAAAAACCTGTACCGTTGCTTCAAAATATCGCTCTTCGAATGGGACATTGAATGATTCACCTGCTGTGGCTTCAGCTTTTTCAGAATGCTCGCAGGATTCAGTCATTGTTTTCAGTGAGGGGACAGACTATAATATCTTGACTCCCATCAGTGCGACCAATCTCAGCAACGTCGAGATCCGCTTGCAGGGCAACCTTCATCTTCCTCGAAAGATAACCGATGTCCAGGCAGCTGTTAATGCCAGCAATGCTCTCACGTATTCCACCGCGCTCTACTGGTTCAAACTTGCTGGATCATCCATCGATTTCATCGGGACCAGTAATCTCACAAACGGATGGATATATTCATACGGTCAGGCGTGGTGGGATGCAAATCCCGTCAATGGAACTGGAATCGCAGCTCGGCCCCATCTTATGAGCTTCAATACCACGCATGGCTCACTTCAACACTTCAAGTCAAAGAAGCCAATTGCTTGGGGTGTGCAACTTATTGGCAATGATATCACGGTCAGTGATACTGTGGTTGATGCTTTCTCGACAACTGGAAGCTTTCCCTTCAATACGGATGCTTTTGATGTGACCGGCACAAACATCAAAATTCTGGACAGCCTTATTTTCAATGGTGACGACGCCATCGCAGTTCAGTCTGGCGCCCATGATATTCTCTTCCAAGGTGGAACAATCGGGTACCAAAGCCATGGGATGAGTATCGGCTCTTTGGGACAAAATCAAGGCTCTTTTGCGAACGTCTCCAACATCAAATTCAACAACGTGACAGTCATCAATGCCGTCTATGCTGCGCGATTCAAGTCCTGGATTGGGGGGCAAGGTCTGGCAAAGAATGTCACTTGGTCCAATATCCGGACTCATAACGTCACCTTCCCTATATTCGTCACGCAAACGTATTATAACCAAGGCTCGAACCAAACACAACTCGAAAATGGCGAAACTATCGGGAGACCAAACAACTCTACAGTCCAGATGAGTGACTTCAGGTGGGAGAACTTCACAGGGTCGATCAACACCTTTCGACCCGGGGATGGATCCTGTGTAACAGATCCCTGCTGGTATGATGCTGGCTTGCCCAACTTGAACCATACGGAAGCTATGATCATGGAATGCAATACGAATTCGTCTTGTCGGAATTTTGCGACGAAAGACATTCATGTATTCTCGCAACGTGAGGAAGCCACGACGGTCATCTGTCTGAACGCTACGGCCAAGTTGAATCCTAGCCTTGGGTTTGATTGTAGGAATGGAACGTATATTCCTTTATAAAGTTGGCTAGGAGAACGTAATTGCAGCTTAGCACTAGAACCATTAATTATTCAGGCAGCTCTCGAAAACAGGAGGCCCAGCGCTTTTGAATACAGGACACGTGAGCCATTATCCTCGCATACTTGACGTAACTTCACCACCACTCGGTTTCAGTTCGCGCGAATGCTTCCTGAAAATACGAGATTGGCCTGGATCAAGCTCTACCCCGGAATCCCTATAGTTCGGCTTTAGTTGCCGCGGATCATTCCCCTTCAAAGATTATGCATGCCCCTAAAGCCCCACCTACCAACAACAGAAAGCATTTCAAGTGGTTTACCCCGCAATCTGTACAACCCCGTCCAGGAAAGTCCCACGGGTAAATGCATTTCTCGCAGCTACTACTCGTACAGTATCGTTTAAATACCGTGTAATCCCTCCTCGGAACCCGACCTAGAACCTAACTTTTCGTGCCTTTTATTTGAAGCTAAATCTGCCAAGATGGTTAAATTCTTCAAGAAACACTCTCTGAAAGTTAGCGACAAAGAGAGGACGCAAGCTGCGCAGCTGACATTGAGAGAATCCATATATCCGTTGTGTCTTGTTACGATCTTATTCTTCCTCTGGGTATGTTCCTCAATTGCGATTGGATAACAATGAATTTGACGCTAACTCTTTCATATAGGGATTCTCGTACGGGCTTCTCGATACATTAAATAAGCATTTTCAGAACACGCTCCATATCACCAGAGCTAGATCATCAGGTCTTCAAGCTGCTTACTTTGGGTACGTGAGTTCTATGAGTTGTGAACCTGATACTGATAAGTGATCACAAAGAGCATATCCGCTCGCATCCCTAGGCCACGCGAACTGGATTCTCCGCCATTATGGATACAAACCGGTCTTCATTTGGGGACTCTGTCTCTACGGCATTGGGGCTCTCATCGCCTGGCCTTGTATCCTACATCGGTCGTTCGGGGGGTTCTGTGCCGCGATTTTCATCATCGGAAATGGGCTGGGCTCGCTAGAAACGGCCGCGAATCCTTATATCACTGGTACGTTGGAACCCATACTTGTGTGGCATGAGAAAAATGGTTGACGGGTATTTAGTTTGTGGTCCATCGAGATATGCGGAGATGCGAATTAATCTCTCGCAAGCGTTCAACGGAATTGGAACAGTCGTGGCGCCAGTTCTTGGCTCTTATGTCTTCTTTACCAAGACTGCTGATGATCCTGCAGCATTAAAGAATGTGCAATGGGTGTATCTTGCCATTGCTATCTTTGTATTTTTGCTCGCTGGTCTATTCTATTTGTGAGAAATCTAGTCTTGCCTTTCTGAAACCGCAACTACTAATTACTTCTCCAGCTCTCCTATTCCAGAAGTTACAGACGCGGACATGGCCTTTCAAGCCGAAGAAACCCATGCAAATGCCGACAACAAACCATTCTATAAACAGTACCGCCTCTTCCACGCCGCTTTTGCCCAGTTCTGCTACACGGGTGCTCAGATAGCAATTGCATCCTACTTCATCAACTACGTGACCGAGACGAGACCCAACACCGACTCGGCACTAGGTGCCAAGCTCCTCGCTGGAGCCCAAGGAGCTTTTGCTGCGGGTCGCTTCCTGGGCGTTGCACTCATGAAGTATATCCGACCACGCTGGGTCTTCTTGTTCTACCTCACCATGTGCATAATATTCATCGCACCGAGTATCACGCAACGGGGCAACACTGGAATGTCGATGCTGTATATCACGCTCTTCTTTGAGAGCATCTGCTTTCCCACCATTGTCGCGCTCGGTATGCGAGGCCTGGGGAAATACACGAAGCGGGGCTCTGGATTCATCGTTGGAGGGGTATCTGGAGGAGCGTGCGTGCCTCCGCTGCTTGGTGCAGCAGCTGATCTGAACAACTCTACGGCGACGGCTATGAGCGTGCCGCTTGCTTTCTTCGTCGCTGCTTGGAGCTATGCCATCTGTGTTAACTTCGTGCCGGCGTATAGAGACCCAGCCGATAAGTTCGCTACTACTGAGGTTGGAATGGAGAACAGGGCTGTTGACGAGGAGAGCAGTGGGAGAGTAGAAGGTGTTTTTGAGAAAGGGGAAGTAGAGACTAGTGAGCATATCACCTCCCCTGAGATCAAGGACACCAAAGTTTAGTGGGACTAGCACATATCTGAGTAATAATAGCCGTTTGAACGATGGAAACAGTAGAACAACCTACTCAAGTCATCTTATATGTCAATTATATAAGACGAATTCCGTCCACGCTTTGTGAAGTACTTGACGCCTATAGGGTTTGCTTACGAGCTCGAGCCTTATCCCTACTATGTCCCACTACCTATACACACACAGTTACTGTTTGCGCGACTAATTAAAATGTAAGTCAAGATCATTGCTGGCAAAATCTTTGAGTATTATGCTGGAACTGTCTGCCTGCAACTAAAACTATATAAGAACAATGCCGAACATTGAAGAAAAGGGAAGTTCTACGCCTGCACAGCTCTAAACCGACTTTCCTTGTTATCTGCTCTCAGGGGCTCAAAACTCTCACTACTATCACGTAGCACACACTGTAGGCCTCACGGCTATCCAAACTGTCAGCTCATTCTTTGGGCACCACTTTCGGGTTCTTCTACCCACTTCCAAATCTCTCTAGTGGTCCATCCCAAATGTAGGGGAAGGTCGCAGTTACACAGCCCTCTAGCTACGCGCTCTTTGCATGAAATATCCTTCTTAGTAGGTTATCTTTATATATAATTCCTAAGCTTAGCACGTCTCAGTACCTGTAGGGAGGTCTCAGATTTGCAGGTTTCACGTGTATCTCGCTAGACGTTAATCACAATTGACATTATTATCATTAGCTCTAAACCGACGTATTAGCATATTAAAAAGCTAGGTTTTGGGACAGAAGCGCAGGAGGTGCCTTGGAGGCTTACATATCTCCTTTAATGCTTTACAGCCTTCTCTATAAAAAGAAGAAGCTTCCCGAAAGATAGGAAAAGCAGCACTAGCTTATAATATGCTAGGTGGCGTGGAATATTAAAAGTCGATAAGGGCTTAAACATAATAGAACTTATAGGCTCTTAAAACAGCTCCGGGCTCCTCAACTCGCATAGAGCAAAAGGGCTTTTAATATGAGAATAAGCTCACCAGTGAAGCTATTATCAAGGCCAAGCTCTCGAAATGTATCACATTGCTAAAATCCCCACACCAAGACCCCATCAGATTAGAACCCCCAGGTTTAATGATTCTGGAGCCAGTGCAAAACTTCAAAAGCACCAACATCATTCCTCCTTCCCAATAACATAAACCAATTTCTCCCCACTAATCTTCTTACTCTTCAAATCCTCCAACCCACCCAAAATCCCCTCAAGCCCACCGGCCCTCACAGCCGCCGGATGTGGCTTAATCTTCCCCTCTCTCAAAAGCCCCTCCGAAAGCGCAACAACCTTCTTAACGAGTTCGTAATCTTCAGGCACCACAGGCCATTCTTCTCCCGAAAAGGTATAGGGCTCACCCAGACCCGTATAACCCAGGAAGAAAACCGCCTTTACGTCTTTGCGAGGGGAATCAACACCCATTAGGTTGCAATATATGCCGCCTTTGCTGGAACTCATGGCTTGGGTTGAGATCTCGGCGGTTGAAGGAGTCGCGATCGTGTCTAGGACTAGTGTGAGGGTGTCTGAGGTTAGGTCTCGGATTTGCTTTGTGCAATCCGGGTCGCGCTGTTGCATATTAGACACAATGTTCCTGGAAGGCGTTTAGGACCCAGCCAGCATAGCTCGAACTTACGTAGTCAAACACAGCATCTGCACCCAGTCCGTGGACAAAGTCAAAGTTTCGAGGAGAGCAGGTTGTCACGACCTTTAATCCAGAACTTTGCACGGATGAGCATCAGTTTTCGAAGCAGAGGGGTTACTTAAGTCTACATACAGCTTGGCGAACTGAATAGCTATCGACCCAGACGCGCTGCTGCCTCCGTATACCAGTATCCAGGGACTGCCAGCCACGGTTTCGGGCAGCAATGGCAGGGCAAGATGTCTATACAGTGCCAGCGCAGCGGTAGCTACTCCGGAGGGCAAGGTGGCGGCAGCGGTGAAACTCAGGTTAGGTGGGATGCGCATAGTGATATCTCCTTTCGCCGTGATATGTTCGGCGAAAGCGCCATCCTCGTGGTTATCCACATTCGCTGGTATTGGATTTAGCTCTGTATAATGGGAGGGGGGGGACTCCCGCTGAACGGGAGTCGCAAGGACTTACTTCCATGCACACAGCCCATTACCCGGTCCCCTATCTTGAGATCTTTACTTACCTTCGCTCCGATTTCCTCGACGATGCCGGAAAAGTCGCAGCCGATCAAGAGAGGTGCGGAGCCGGGCTTGAGGTCTTGCTCTTCTAGGTCTTGCCAATCGGCAGGGTTAAGCGCTACAGCGATCGTTTTCACCAGGATGTAATCGTCTCGGAGCTTGGGATAGGGGAGGTTGACGACCGCGGCGTCGTTTTTTCCCTGCTTCACTAGTCCTCGGTTTTGCTGTTTGGAAGTCATTTTTCATGCACTGAGTAGATAACTTCGGAAGTAGATGGTCTCTGGTAGAATTGTCATGGAAGGGTATTATAAAGGTTACAGGCGTATGTATATATACTTTACACCAGGTTGCAGGGGATCAATAGCTGATAAATCAGGTACATGTACTTCGTACCTGGGTGGTCCGATGCTAGTCGCTTAGCCCAAGATAGGGGGAGCAAAAGTGGAGTGATTTGGACCAATTACGATAAGCGAGACCCGCTAATCGCTGTCAGTTTCTTCTTTTTGGAAAAAGGTGAGTAAGCAGGAGCTGCTTACACATTTGTCACCATAGATGCATTAACAACATATCCTATACCTACTCAGTATCAAAGCCAAGAAGTCACCTCCCACAGCCTATCACGTTTACGCACAATGTAATGGAGACAGAGGCGGTTAGGCCGAGTTACGGGAACCGTGTCATAGTGTTGCAAGAGCAGCTATGGCGAAGAATAAACGGACCAAGACTTTCACCGGTTGTGCGACTTGTCGTTCAAGGGGAGTAAAGTGTGATGAAGAGAGACCGATATGCAGGAGGTGCAAAAATGCATTTCTGAATTGCAAAGGTTATGGCGCTAGGTTGACATGGCCTGGTTGTAAGGAGCCTAAAGGGTCACAACGGATGTCACTTCTGAATGAATTTTTCCAGCCGGTCCAATCAATGACCCAGAATGATGTTTCTTTTGCAATCGAAAGATTAGATTTGGTGTCACAGGAATGCAGCTGCGTTGCGGGGCCGTTTGGGGTTTTCCCCGTCTGTACCGACGCGTCTGCTTCAGCACATCGGATGCCAGAAGTCGATAAGTATATTGAAACAGAGAGAAGCCGCAGAGATGAAACGAAATCGTGCGCAAAAGCACTGACCAGAACCTTTCGTCACCAGAAACCACTTCAGCACTATGGATTGCAACAAACCGAAGAGGAAATTGACCGTATTGTTTCAACATCAGAAGATACCAATCGCCGTCTCGAAGCGTCACTTTTCGCCTCCTTCCCAGCAAAACACAAAGAAGACCGGCAGCTCATGCACTTCTGGCTAACGGTTCTCAGCCCCCTAATGCTACCAACACCAAGCGCAGACAATCCATTCCTGACCATCATCATGCCCCTCGCCATGTCCGCCGCCTACAGTGCTGAAGACGCGGCCTCGAATTCCTTGCTACACGCCATCTACGCGCTGGCAGCAGCAAGCCGAGCGAACCTGCAGCGCGTAGAACAGAGCGGGCGCGTCGTCGGAGCTAGACATCTACGGCTCAGTATGCAATACTTGATGCGCAGCATATCAGGGAACAGGGAGGAGAAATCTCCCGAGACTGTCTTGGCTGCCATAAACATCCTGGTCATAGCCGGGATTATCAATGGGGAGTCTGCGGACTGGCGTGTGCATTTGCGGGGTGCGTTCGCGTGGATCCAGTGCGTGGAGAAGAGGGTTTGGAGAAGGAGCCGCGATTCTTCTATGATATACCAGATGTTCCTCTGTGTAGAGGCCTTGCGTCCCGCTCACAAGTCACTTGCTCTCGAGCTCGAACCCCTTTCACTACTTATCGAAGACCCGAATAAGCCCCAGGACGAGATTAGCCGCCCGCAAGATGACTTATCGAGCACTTCAGAAAGGGAGGTTTGTCAAAACCTAGATTACTGTCTCGATAAAATCTTCTGCATCTCGCAACCCATACTCGAGGCAATCATCCAAATCAACAAGTGGGTGTATATCGACCAGCAGCCCCCAACGAGCGCGCTCGACGCTCTCGAGTTGAAAATCATCCGTAGCAATCCCGAGCTCATGCGGGCCGCACGCCCAGCCTCTATATCTGAACAGATGAGGTGGCGCTATGCCTGCTTGTGGTACTCGGCGACGTACCTGTATTTCAGCCGTGCTCTCCAAAGGCTCCCAGTGGACAATGTGCAGCATCTGGTTCGGCAGGGCGTGGAGCATCTTGATGCAATAACGCTGTTGGAGGTGCGGCAGAATGTGTCTGGGATATTGTGGCCGGCCTTTATAGCTGGGTGCGAGGCAAATGACGCGGATTCGAGAAGGAGAATCGAGGGGTATTTTGATAAGAGGGAAACGCTTGGGATTGGGAATACGGCAGATGCGAGAACAGTGGTGCGGGAGGTGTGGAGGCGGAGGGATAAGTCGGATAGGTCGGTGGACATATCGTGGCATGAAGTCATGGTGGATTTGGGAATCAATATTGCTACAAGCTGAGGTCACTTACCGGTAGACATTAGCTCTAGGGTTATCATGCAAACGTGTATTGAACAAGAATAATATCCTTTAAGAGGATCGCCTCATCGCCAAAGATAGGTAAAGTAAAGCAGCTAAACAGACAGCAGCGGACCCAGTCGATCTAAAAAACAAAGCCGGGGAAGTTGATAAGAACACAATCTGCAATTAAGCCTGCAACAAATAACTCGACGACGCCTCGTGTAGACGTTCAACACAACATTTATCAAAGCAAAAAACGAAGTGCGCCGTTTTGGCATGAGACTGACTTGGGCTGATCAGGCGCCGGCCATGCAACAAGTTACTATGCATGTACCTTCTAGACAAGCAAACGCCAAGACGGACGACCGTTCATTGTGTCTTATTTGAACTCACTTGCCACCCGCCACTAGGAAGGACAGCAGTCTGGAATAAATGGAAGTATAAGGAAGAGTGAATTAGTTAATATGAACACAAGTACCTACCCGTATGTAAGCAGGAAGAGCGCGTGCAGTAGAGAAGAGAGATTATGGATTTCATTGCATGCATGCATCAGGAAGAGCGAACGCCGGGCCAGAGTAGCTGGGTATCCCAACAAAAGAAGAAAATACAAGACGAGACATCTATGGTATCCAATCCAATCCGATTCAACAAGACATTCGTATTTCCAATCCAATCCAACCCAAAGCCCCACCTTGTCATTCATTTACTCTTTACTCTTTACTCTTTAATAGCCTCCTCGGTCCCGACATTACCAACAGCAGCAGCTTCATCCTTCTTCCCAAACGCCCAGCCCATCCAACTCGCCCTCTTGGCCTTCTGCTCCTCAATCTCCGCGCTCGTCTTCCGCTCAGTTTGATCCTGCACAAGCCTCAGAGGCCTCGGCTTATTCCCCGCAAATGTCGTAGCTTTCTCCGCAATGACACGGGGAGGGCTCTGGCTAGGTGGCGTTGACACTTCGCCCGAATCGCCACTCATGCTGCTCGTCTCGCTCTTCATGCCTGGAAAGTTACCCGCCGTGGGGACCTGTCCCGCGCTAGGAACGCGGTGCGCGGCATTGGGGTTCCCGCCGGCCGCTGGGGGCGCGAAGAAGGATTGCGAGTGTCGAGGTGTTTGGGGGCCGGTGATGGGG